>CM053537.1:38850200-38893045 GCA_028646465.1 Rhinoceros unicornis
CATTTGTTGTTTTTTGTCTTGGTGATTATAGCCATTCTAATGGGCATGAGGTGGTATCTGAGTGTTGTTTTGATTTGCATTTCCCTGATGATTAGTGATGTTGAACATCTTTTCATGTGCCTATTGGCCATCTGTATATCTTCCTTGGAGAAATGTCTCTAACAAGCTACTTTTAAGATGCATTCAACACAATTTTTTTTTTTAGTGGGGATTATTGATATCCGCTCTGTAATGCATGCACTAAAGTTATTAAGAACACATTTAATAAAGGGTTTCTAAAAAGCTACTTGCAAAAAGCATTCTTCACAGTGTTTCTTCAGTGAATGGAAATGATATTCAGTAATGCTTCTAGTGTGATATTTAAGGACACTTTGTATAAAGATGTTTCTAACAGGCTACTACAAGATGTGAACTGTGGAGTGTTATTTCAGTGAATGAAAGTGATACCCACTCTAAAGCATGTCATAATGTGCTTAAGAATAGTTCTTATAAAGATGTCTTTAAGTGGCTATTTGCAAGATGCATTCAGCACAGTATTATTTCAATAAATGGAACTGATACCCACACTGTAATGCATGTAGTAAAGTGTTAAATAATGCCTCTTATACAGATATTTCTAAGAAGTTATTTGCAAGATGCATTCAGCACAGTGTTATATCAGTGAATGAAAGTTAGTACCTATTCTGTAATGTTTGTTGTAATGTGTTGAAAACACAACTTACAAATATGTTTCTAACATGCTACTTGCAAGATGCATTCAGCACAGTGTTATTTTAATGAATGGAAGTGATAACTACTCTGTGATGTGTGTAGTGAAGTGTTTACAAACACTTTTTGTAAAGATGTTTATAACAAGGTACTTGCAAGATGCATTTAGCACAGAATTATTTCTGTGAATGGAAGTGATACCCATTCTGAAATGCTTGTAGTGAAGTGTTTTAGGACAATTGTTATAAAGATAATTTTAACAGGATGCTTGCAAGATGCATTCAGCACAATGTTATTTCAGTGAATAGAAGTGATTCCATTATGTAATGTATGTAGGAAAGTGTTTCAAAATACTTCTTATAAAGAAGTTTCTTACAAGCTACTTGAAAGATGCATTGAACACAGTGTTTTTTTATTGAGTGGAAGTGATATAAATTCTGTAATACTTGTAGTGAAGTGTTTTAGGACACATTTTATAAAGATGTTTCCAACAGACTAATTGCAGTATGTGTTCACCACGGTATTATTTCGGTGAATTTAAGTGATTCCAATTTTGTAATGCTTATAGTGAACTATTTAAGGACACTTTTTATAAAGATCTTTCTAACAAGCTATTGGCAAGATGCATTCAGCACAGTGCTTACTCAGTTAATGGAAATTATACTTGCTCTGAAATACATGCAATGCAGTTATTAAGAATGCATTTAATAAAGATATTTCTAACACACTACTTGTAAGCTGTTTTCAGCAGTGTTATTTCAGTGAATGTAAGTGATGCCTTTTTTGTATGCTTATAATAAAGTATTTAAAACCACTTCTTATAAAGATGTTAAAACATGCTCCCTGCAAGACACTTCAGAACAGTTTTTTAAATGAATAGAAGTGACAGTCACTATGAAATGCATGTAGTATAGATATTAAGAATACATCTAATACACATATTTCTAAAAATCTACTTGCAAGACGTGCCGTACACAGTGTTATTTCAGTGAATAGAGGTGATATACAATTTGTAATGCTTGTAATTAAGTGTTTAAACAATTAATGAAAAGATGTTTCAACCAAGCAACTTGCAAGATGCATTCAGCACAGTGTCATTTCAGCAAATGGAAATGATATCCACTCTGTAATGCATGTAGTGAAGTTATTAAGAATACATTTAATAAAGATGTTTCTAACAAGCTCCTTGCAAGAGTTTTCAGCCCTGTGTTATTTCATTGAAGGGAAGTGATACCCATTCCAAAATACTTGCAGTGTTTATGGACATTTCTTATAAAGATGTTTATAAGATACTTGTAAGATGCATTCAAAACACTATTATTTCAGTGAACTGAAGGATACTGAGTCTGTAATGCATGTTGTGAAGTTATTAAGAAATCATTTAGTAAAGTGTTTCTAACAAGCTACTTGCAAGAAACATTTGTCAAGGTTTATTGTCAACGAATGGAGGTGATACCCGTTCTGAAATGCTTGTAGTGAAGTGTTTAATTACACTACTAAAAAGATGTTTCTAACAAAGTACTTGCAAAGTGCATTCACCACAGTGTTTTTTGGTGAACAGAAGCAATACTCATTTTCTAATGCTTGTATTGAAGTATTTAATGACACTTCTCATAGAGATGTTTCTAACAGGCTTCTTACAAGATGCATTCAAAACAGTGTTATTTAAGTGAACAAAAATGATACACACTCTGTAACATATTTAGAGAAGTTATTAAGAAACCATTTAATAAAGATATTTCTAACATCTACAAAATACTTGCAAGATGCCGTCAGCACAGTGTTATTTCTGTAAATGGAAGTTATATGCATTCTTTAATTCTTGTATTAAAGTGTTTAAGGACACCTCTTGTAAGATATGTCTAACAAGTGACTTGCAAGATGCATAAGCCATGTAGTGAAGTTATTAAGAACACAGTCATTAAAGATATTTCTAACAAGATACTTGCAACATGTGTTCAACACATTGGTATTTCAGTGAATGGAAGTAATACCCATCTATGATGCTTGAATTGAAGTGTTTAAGAACATTCTTATAAAGATTGAAGTTATACCACTCTGTAATGCATGTGGTGGTATTATTAAGATCACATTTAATAAAGATATATCTAACAACCTACTGACAAGATGCATTCAGCACATTGTTTTTTCAATGAATGGAAGTGGTACCCACTCTATAATGCATTTAGTGAAATTATTAACACATTTAATAAAGATGTTTCTAACAAGCTACTTGCAAGATGCTTTTAGCACAGCATATTTCAGTGAATGGAAGTGCGTCTCTACTTTAATGCACGTAGTGAATTGTTTAAAAACATTTCTTATAAAGATGTTTCTAAGAAGCTACTTGCAAGATACATTCAGCACAATTTCTTTTTATGAATGGTGGTGATATCCACTCTCTAATGCCTGTAGTGAAGTTATTAAGAATACAGTTAGTAAAAATGTTTTTAACAAGCTACTAGCAAGGTGTGTAGGGTACATTGATATTTCAGTGAATTTAAGTGATATACACTCTGTAATGTATGTAGTGAAGTTACTAAGAGCAGATTTAATAAAGATGTTTTTAACAAGCTCCTTGCAATATGTGTTCTGTACAGTGTTTTTTCAGTGAATAGAGGTGATGTTCCTTTTGTAATGCTTCTAATCAAGTGTTTAAAACAGCTATATAAAGATGTTTCCAACAGGCTACACACATGGTGCAATCAGCACAGTGTTATTTCATTTAAAGGAAGTAACACCCACTCTCTTAGGCACGTAGTGAAGTGTTTAAGAACACATTTATAAAGATGTTTCTATCAAGCTACTTGCAGGATGCTTTCAGCACAGTGTTATTTCAGATAATGACAGAGTTATACACTCTTAGTGCATGTAGGGTAGTTATTAAGAAAACATTTAGTAAAGATATTTCAAACAAGCTACATGAAAGACGCTTTCAGCAGTGTTATTTCAGTGAATGGAAATTATTTCCAGTCTGTAACACTTGCAGTAATTTTTTTTTATTTTGTTGAGATCATAATAGTTTATAACATTGTGAAATTTCAGGTGTATATTATTATTTATCAGTCACCAAATATGTGTGCCCCTTTACCCCTTGTGCCCAAGTTCCAACCCCTTTCCCCTCTGGTAACCAGTAATCTGTTCTGTTTGTCCATGTGTTTATCTTCCACATATGAATGAAATCATACGCTGTTTGACTTTCTCTGTCTGGCTAATTGCACTTGATATAACACTCTCAAGGTTCATCCATGTTGTTGCAAATGGGATGATTTTTCTTTTTTGACAGCTGAGTAAGATTTCATTGTATATATATATCAGCCTCTTCATCCATTCATCAGTTGATGGGCACTATGGTTGCTTCCATGTCTAGGCTACTGTGAATAATGCTGCAATGAACATAGGAGTGCATCAATCTCTTTGAAATGTTGATTTCAAGTTCTTTGGATAAATATCCAGGACTGGCATAGCTAGGTCATATGGTATTTCTATTTTTAATTTTTCGAGAAACCTCCATACTGCTTTCCATAGTGACTACATCAGTTTGCATTCTCACCAGCAGTGTATGAGGGTTCCCTTTTCTCCACATCCTCTCCAACATTTGTTATTTTTTGTCTTGGTAATTATAGCCATTCTTACAGGTGTGAGGTGATATCTCATGGTAGTTTTGATTTGCATTTCCCTAATTAATAGTGATATGGAACATCTTTTCATGTGCCTGTTGACCATCTGTATATCTTCTTTAGAAAAATGTCTGTTCATATCCTCTGTCTATTTGATCAGGTTTTTTGTTGTTGTTCAGTTGTATGAGTTCTTTACATATTTTGGAGATTAACTCCTTGTCAACACATGATTTGCAAATATTTGCTCCCCATTGGTGGGTTGTTTTTTCATTTTGTTCATGATTTCCTTTACCTTGGAGAAGCTCTTTAGTCTGATGTAGTCCCATTTGTTTATTTTTTCTTTTGTTTTGCTTGCCTGAGTGGACATGTATTTGAAAAGATGCTGCTAAGGTCGATGTCCAAGAGTGTGCTGCCTATATTTACTTCTAAGAATTTTATGGTTTCATTTATTACCTTCAAATCTTTAGTCCATTTTGAGTTAACTTTTGTGTATGGTGTAAAGTAATGGTCTACTTTCATTCTTTTGCATGTGGCTGTCCAGTTTTCCCAACACAATTTATTGAAGAGACTTTCCTTTCTCCATTATATTTTCTTGGCTCCTTTGTCAAAGATTAGCTGCCCGTAGATGTGTGGTTTTATTTCTGGGCTTTCAATTCTGTTCCATTGATCTGTGTGTCTGTTTTTGTACCAGTACCATGATGTTTTATTACTATAGCCTTCTAGTATATTTTGAAGTCTGAGATTGTGATGCCTCCAGCTTTGGTCTTTTTTCTCAGGATTGCTTTAACTATTGGGGATCTCTTGTTGCCCCGTATGAATTTTAGGGTTCTTTGTTCTATTTCCATGGAGAATGTCA
Source organism: Rhinoceros unicornis (assembly GCA_028646465.1). Classification (NCBI taxonomy): domain Eukaryota; kingdom Metazoa; phylum Chordata; class Mammalia; order Perissodactyla; family Rhinocerotidae; genus Rhinoceros; species Rhinoceros unicornis. Next base: position 38,855,385 of record CM053537.1, read on the forward strand.
TTGGGATTCTGATTGGGATTGCATTGACTCTGTAGATTGCTTTAGGTAGTATGGACATTTTAACTATGTTTATTCTTCAAATTCATGAGCATGGAATATCTTCCCATCTCTTTATGTCTTCTTCATTTTATTTTTTTATTTTTTGTGAGGAAGATCAGCCCTGAGCTAACATCCATGCTAATCCTCCTCTTTTTGCTGAGGAAGACCAGCTCTGAGCTAATATCTATTGCCAATCCTCCTCCTTTTTACCCCCCAAAGCCCCAGTAGATAGTTGTATGTCATAGTTGCACATGAGAACTAGACAGTTGCCATATGTGGGACGCAGCCTCAGCATGGCCAGAGAAGCGGTGCATCAGTGCACGCCCGGGATCTGAACCGAGGCCACCAGTAGCAGAGTGCGTGCACTTAACCGCTAAGCCATGGGCCCGGCCCTATGTCTTCTTCAATTTCTTTCAATAATGTCTTATAGTTTTCAGTGTATAGGTCTTTCACCTCCTTGGTTAAATTTTTTCATAGATATTTTACTCTTTTTGTTGTGATTATAAATGAGATTGTATTTTTGAGTTCTCTTTCTGTTAGTTATTAGAGTATAGAAATGCAACTGATTTTTGTAAGTTGATTTTGTAGACTGCAACTTAGCTGTAGTTGTTGATTATTTCTAATAGTTTTCTGATGGATTCTTTAGGGTTTTCTATATATAGAACCATGTCATCTGCAAATAGTGAGAGTTTCACTACTTCTTTTCCAATTTGGATGCCTTTTATTTCTTTTTCTTGTCTAATTGCTCTGGCCCAATCTCCAGTACTATGTTGAATGAATGGTGAGAGTAGGCACCCTTGTCTTGTTCCTGTTCTCAGAAGGATGTCTTTCAATTTTTCACTATTGAGTATGATGTTGGCTGTGGGTTTGTCATATATGGCCTTTATTATGTTGAGGTACTTTCCTTCTATACCCATTTTATTGAGAATTTATATCATAAATGGATGTTGGACCTTGTCAAATGCTTTCTCTGCATCCACTGAAATTATCATGTGATTTTTAGTCCTCATTTTGTTAATATGGTGTGTCACATTGATTTGCTGATGTTGTACTGTCCCTGTGTCCCTGGTATAAATCCCACTTGGTCATGGTGTATAATCCTTTTAATGTGTTGCTGTATTCAGTTTGCCAATATTTTGTTGAGGATGTTTTCATCTATGTTCATCAGTGATATTGGCCTCTAATTTTCCTTCTTTGTGTTGTCCTTGTCTGGCTTTGAGATCAGGGTGATCTTGGCCTCATAGAATGAGTTAGGAAGTGTTCCATCTTCTTCAATTTTGGGGAATAGTTGGAGAAGGATACGTACTAAATCTTCTTTGAATGCTTGGTAGAATTCTCCAGAGAAGTCATTTGGTCCTGGACTTTTATTTTTTGGGAGGTTTTTGACTACTATTTCAATCTTTTTACTTGTGATTGTTCTATTCAGATTCTCTATTTCTTCTTGGTTCAGTTTTGGGTCTAAGAATTTATGCATTTCTTCTAGATTATCCAATTTTTTGACATATAGATTTTTATAGTACTCTCTTATAATCCTTTGTATTTCTGTGGTATCCATTGTAATTTCTCCTCTTTCATTTCTAATTTTATTATTTGAGCCTTCTCTCTTTTTTATTTTGTGTGTCTGGCTAAGTGTTTGTCAATTTTGTTTATCTTCTCAAAGAACCAGCTCTTAGTTTCATTGATCCTTTCTACTGTTTTTTGGTCTCCATTTCATTTATTTCTGCTTTAATTTTTCTTATTTTGCTTCTTCTGTTGACTTTGGGCTTTGTTTATTCTTCTCTTTCCCTTTCTGTTAGGTGTAGTTTAAGACTATTTATTTGAGATTTTTTTCTTGTTTGTTAAGGTGGGCCTGTATTGCTATGAATTTCCCTCTTACAACCATTTTTTCTGCATCCCATTTCAGTTTGTATGTTGTATTTTCATTTTCATTTGTCTCTAGATATTTTTTGATTTCTCTTTTAATTCATTTATAGATCCATTCGTTGTTCAGTAGTGTGTTGTTTAGTCTCCACATGTTTGTGACTTTCCCAGATTTTCTCTTGTAATTGACTCCTAGTTTCATAGTATTATATTTTGAAAAGATGTTTGATATGATTTCAATATTTTTAAATTTATTGAGGCTTTCCTTTTTTCCCAGCACATGGTCTGTCTTTGAGAATGTTCCATGTGCAATTGAGAAGAATGTGTATTCCGTTGTTTTGGATTGAGTGTTTTATACATATACATTAAGTCCATCTGGTCTAGTTTTTAGGTTTAATTCTGCTATTTCCTTGTTGACTTTCTGTCTAGATGATCTATACATGGATGTATGTGGTGTGTTGAGGTCCCCTACAATTATTGTGTTGCTGTTAATTTCTCCCTTTTGGTTTATTAATAGTCACTTTATATACTTTGGTGCTCCTGTGTTAGATGCATATATATTCCTAAATGTTAGGTCCTCTTGGTGAAGTGTCCCCTTCATCATTATATACTGCCCCTTTTTGTCTCTGATTGCCTTTTTTATATTGAAATCTACTTTGTCTGATATAAGTATGCCAACACCTGCTTTTGTTGCTTGCCATTTGCTTGGAGTATCATCTTCCATCCCTTCACTCTGAGCATGTGTTTCTTGGAGGCAGCATAATATTGGGTCTTGTTTTTTAATCCATCTGGCCACTCTGTTTCTTTTGATTGGAGAATTTAACCCATTTACATTTAGAGTGATTTTTGATATATGAGAGCTTAATGCTGCCATTTTATCTCTTGTCTTCTTGTTCTTTTGTATTTCTCTGTTTCTCATCCATGTATTTCTGACTGCCATTTCAGTTAGATGATTTTCTATGATGGTTTTCTCTTTATTTATCATTTGTGTCTCTGTTCTGATTTTTTGTTTAGTGGTTACCATGAAGTTTGTGTAAAAGATCTCATAGATGTGATAGTCCACTTTCTGATAGCCTCTTATCTCCTTAGCCTAAGAAGTTTCCATCCTTTTCCTATTCCCCTCCTAAGTTATTTTTGTCACAACTTATTCCATTTTGTGTTGTGAGTTTGTGATTAAAATGAAGTGATGATAGTTATTTTTGATGCTTTCCTTCCCTTTATCTTTAATGTTATAATTAAGTGTTTGCTAACCTGCTCTGACAGAAAGCTGCAATTTTCTGATTTTGTCTGTTTATTTATCTCCTTGCTCAAGTCTTTGTACACCCTTTCTTTTTCTTTTCAGTTATGAGAGACTTTTTGTTCATTTCCTGTAAGGGAGGGCACCTTGTGACAAGGATCTCCCTCAGCTTTTGTTTATCTGTGAAAGTTTTTATTTCTCCATTGTATCTGAAGGATAATTTCATGGGGAAGAGTATTCTTTGCTGAAAGTTTTTGTCTTTCAGTATTTTCAATATATCATTCCACTCTCTCCTAGCCTGTAAGTTTTTTGCTGAGAAATCCACTGAAAATCTGATAGGGGGTTCCTTTGTAGGTTATTTCCTTCTGCCTTGGTGCCCTTAATATTTTTTCTTTGTCATTGACTTTTGCCAGTTTTACTAATATATGCCTTGGAGAAGGTCTTTTTACATTAATATAATTAGGAGTTCTATTGGCTTCATTTACATGTAATTCCAGCTCCTTCTCCACGTTTGGGATGTTCTCAGCTATTATTTCTTTGAACAAGCTCTTTGTTTCTTTCTTCCTCCCTTCTCCCTCTGGAATATCTATAATCCTTATGTTGCATTTCCTAATTGAGTCAGATATTTCTCAGAGAATTTCTTCATTTCTTTTTAGTCTTAGTTTTCTCTCTTCCTCCACCTGAAGCATTTCTTTATTTCTGTCCTCTAAATTACTAATTCTGTCCTCCATAATGTCAGCTCTGTTTTTTAAGGATGCTAGATAGTTTTTTTATCGCATTCATTGTGTTTATTGTTTCCAGCATTTGTGTTTTTTTTTAAAGTTTAAATCTCTAAAAAATTCTTCTCTTTTGTGAAGAATTCTCTCTGCTCATTAATTTTATTCCTGAGTTCACTGAACTGTCTTTATGATTATTCATGCAGCTTGTTGAGTTTCTTTATGATAACTATTCTGAATTCTCTCTTATTTAGATTGTAAATTGCTGTGACTTCAGGATTGGTTTCTGGACACATGTGATTTTCCTTCTTGTCTGTATTGTTAACGTATTCTCTTCATGCTATTTGATGGGATGGACCTTCACTGGTGCATAGTGGTAATATTTGGTCACAGATTCTACCTGACACCACTCAGGGGGCAGGAGGTCTGTTTTTGTGCCCATTGCATCCCCTGGCAGTTGCGCCCACCCGTTGGAAGCTGTGCAAATAGGGCTCATCTGTTTTTGGCTGCCAGCTTCTGCTGCTTCACACACACAAGCACAGGCAATTTGGTGTGGATCACCTGCCCTGGTCAACCAGCCCAGCTGGTGCACCAAGCAGGATGAGGGGAGGGGCTGCTTTCTTTCCCACCCTCACTCCTGCTCTGCACTCACTTGTGACCCGCCTTGGCTTCTTGGTGTGGTGGGAGTGCTCTTGTGTTGACTGAGCTGCCTCAGTGTGGAGCGTCCCACGTACTTGGGGAAGCAACTCTGAGAGTGAAAGTGTTCCTGAGGAAGGCTGCCTTTTCCCCTATCCCCTCACATGCTGGCTGCTGCACGAGGTCCCACACCCTAGATTGCTGAAACTGGGGAGGGGGAAGAGATAAAATTTCCTCCTTCCACTGCTTCCTGGTGGATCCAGTACCCCCACCTTCAGATATATGGCTGCATGAATCTCTCTGGTGTCTATTGTGGTGTCTGGATGTCCTCTTGAGTTAATGAATGTCTTTCTCATTGTATCTTTGGGGGAAGAGACTAAGGGAAGAGCTCATTCCACTATGATGCTGACGTCACTCTTGTAGTGAATTTTTTTTTTGTGAGGAAGATCAGCCCTGAGCTAACATCCATGCTAATCCTCCTCTTTTTGCTGAAGAAGACCAGCTCTGAGCTAACATCTATTGCCAATCCTCCTCCTTTTTTTCCCCAAAGCCCCAGTGGATAGTTGTATGTCATAGTTGCACATCCTTCTAGTTGCTGTATGTGGGACGCAGCCTCAGCGTGGCCGGAGAAGCAGTGCATGGGTGCGCGCCCGGGATCTGAACCCGGGCCACCAGTAGCGGAGTGTGCACACTTAACCGCTAAGCCACGGGGCCAGCCATGTAGTGAATTTTTTAAGAACAGACTTACTAATGATGTTCCCAAAAAGCTACTTGCACTATGCATTCAACACAGTGTTATTTCATTGAATGGAAGAGATATTTATTTTGTAATGCTTATAGTGAATTATTTAAGGGTGCTTCCTATGAAAATGTTTCTAACAAGCTACTTGCAGTATCATTCAGCACAGTATTATATCAGTTTTTGGAAATGATACTCCTCTATAATCCATGAAGTGAAGTGTTTAGAAACATTGCTTATAATGATTTTTCTAACAAGATACTTGCAAGATACATTCAGCACAGTATTATTTTAGTGAGTAAAGTGATACCCACACTGTAATGCATGTAGTGAAGTGTTTAGAACTATTCTTATAAAGATATTTCAAACAAGCTACATGCATGATGTGTTCAGCCTAGTTTATTTCCGTGAATGAAATTACTCTCATTTTGTAATGCTTATAGTGAAGTATTTAAAAATAATTCTTATAAAGTTGTTTCTAACAAGCTACTTACAAAATGCTTTAGCACAGTCTTATTTTAGTGAATGGAAGTAATACCCACTCTAATGCATGTAGTGAAGTATTAAAAACACATTTAATATGACAATGATGTCATTATTATTGTGGCATGAGATGCTCCCTTTGTCTCTCCCATTTAATCTACATGAGCAACATGTTGATGACTCAACAAAGGCTACATATTCCAACACATCAGGATTCTGGACAGGATCCACATATTGAAATCTACAAAGATGTCTTGATTGGAGCACATAGAGGATAGGAACTAGGGGAACAGTGGAGGCAGTGCCTATGATCATGTTCTCTTGCTGTGGCTGTCATGCCAGCCTTTCTCAGTCCAAGAACACTGTAGAAGCAGTGGAAGCATGCACACAACTCTGACCTCCTGGTTTCAATGGTATCTTCCACCATAGGGAACAGAGAAACTTCAGAAGCAGATCTTCATAATCCCAACCCCCCAGTGGCAACTATAATTCTGGTAAGAGCAGCAGAGTCACACACCCAACTCCAACCTCTTCATTGCAGCAGTGCCTTTGACCACAGGGAATCAGACAACAGTGAAGATCAAGGCCCACAATCCTGAACTCCTGGCCCAGAACCCACTAGCAGCAGAGGAGGCACTCACATGACTCAGGCATCCCAACTGCAGTTATGTCTGCAGCCACAAGTAGCTGGGCAACAGCAGAGGCAATGCAGCCAAACTCCAGCTCCCTCTCCACCATTCCCCTCCCCTTGGCACTCAGGTTATTCTGGACATGGTGGAGATGCTCCTCATCCCTGTGCTTCCAATGATGAAGCCAGTAACCACAGTGACACCAGCAACAGCAAGTCATCGTATCCCCAAAGGTACAAACAGTGATAATGAGGATAGTGGTGACACCAATAAATGAGGTGGAGGGTGGATAGTGCTGATCCTCAAATACAGCCAAAGGCGGCTTAGGTAAGAAAGAGAAGCCAAAAACTGATGCTATAATGCCACTTATTGAAAAACAAGTCCTCTAAGCACCAACCAGTTGAGTAGATAGATTCAAAGCAAGTAAAGCTATGCCTAAGTAAGAAAAGTGTTTTCTATGGCAAATGCACTGGCAGAGGAATAACTCAAGCACTACGAAAAGCTATGGTAACATGGCATCATACAAAAAAAATAATTTTCCAGAAACCAAATATAAAGTCAAGGAAGACTGTGATCTAATTAATAAATAATTCAAAATAGCTGTCATGAATAAATTTAATTAGCTATAAGAAAACTCAAAAAGTCATTTCAATGACCTCAGGAATAAAAGTAATGAACAGAAGGAATACTTTACCAAAGAGATTGAAACTCTAAAAAAAATTAAAAAAAAAAAAAGAAATTCTGTGCATGAAGAATTCAATAAGTGAAATGAAAAATTCATTAGAAGGCATTGGAAATAGAGTAGACCATATGGAAAAGGGAATTAGCAACTTGAAGACAGATATCTAGAAATGATGCAGGTAGAAGAAGATAAAGAACTAAAATTTTTTTAAAATGTAGGAATTCTATGAGAACTATCCAACTCCATCAGAAAGAGTAACACAGGATAATTAGTATCTCTAAAGGAGAAGATGGAGAGAATGGAACAGAGAGCTTATCTAAAAAAATAATAGCTGAGAACTTCACAAACGTGAGGAAGAATATGAATATATAAATCCATGAAGCTAATAGAACACCCAATTATCTCAAAGCAAAAAGACCTTCTCCAAGGTACATGATACTAAAACTGTCAAAAGTCAATGACAGAGGAAGAATATTAGAGGCAGCCAGAGGAAAATATTACCTACAAGTGTACCCCCATAGGGTTATCAGCAGATTTCTCAGCTGAAAATCTACAGGCCAAGAGAGAGTGGAACGATATATTAAAAGTATTGAAAAATAAAAACTGTCATCCAAGAATACTCATTCAACAAAATTATCCTTCAGACATGAAGGAGAAATAAAAATTTCCCAGAGAAACAAAAGTTGAGGAAGTTTATTGTCCTTAGACCTGCCTACAAGAAATGTTGAAAGGAGCTCTCCTTCTTGAAACAAAAATGCAAAGTACACAAAACTTTTAGCAAGGTGATAAATTGAAAGAGAGAATTAGAAAATTGCAACACTATTTCAGAATATATTGGTAAACATTTAATTATAACATAAAGGTTCAAGGAAAAGGAAGCATTAAAAATAACTGTAACCACTTCACTTTAGTAACAAAATCACAACATAAAAGGAATAATTTGTGACAACAACAACAAAAAAGGAGAAGAGCAGGGGGCTGGCCTGGTGGCATAGCAGTTAGGTTCACATGTTCCACTTCAGCAGCCCAGGGTTCATCGGTTTGGATCCTGGGTGTGGACCTACTCACTGCTCATCAAGCCATGCTGGGGCAGCATCCCACATAGAAGAAGTAGAAGGATCTACAACTAGGATATACAACTATGGACTGGCGTTTTGGAGAGAAAAAAGAAAAAGAGGAAGATTGGCAACAGATGTTAGCTCAGGGCCAATATTCCTCAAAAGAAAAGTTGGGCAGGGAAGAGAAAAAGGACAGGACCTTTATAGGAAAATGAAGATAAGATGCTGTAGGAGAAAGAGGACTACCTTATCTTGGAGACCTTTTATGCAAACATCATGGTAACCACAAAACAAAAATTCAGAGCAGAGATATGAAATATAAACAAAGAGGAAACTGCAAAAAAACATTACAGAAAACCACCAAATTGAAATGGCAGACAGAAGCACAAGGAAAAAGAAACAGTGAGAATACAGAGAAACCAGAAAACAAAAGACAAAATGGCAATACTAAGCCCTCATAAATCAATGATTACCCTAAATGTGAACATATTGTATTCATCAATCAAAAGACACAGAGTGGCTGGATGGATTAAAAAATAAGACTCAACAATATACTGCCTAGAGGAAACTCATTTCAGCTCTGAAGACAAACATAGGCTCAAAATGAAGGGATAGAAGATGATACTCCAAGTAAACAGCCAAAGAAAATGAGTGTAGCCATACTTATATCAGGTAAAATAGACTTCAAGCCAAAAAAGATGAGATAAAAATAAATATTATATAATGATAAAAGGGACAATTCATCAAGAATATATCTTTTATTAATATACATACACCTAAAATAAGAGCACCAAAATATATAAAGCAATTATTAAAGGACATATAAGGAGTAATTGGCAGAAGCACAATAATAGTAGGGGATTTTAATACCCCTTTAACATCAACGGATATATCATCCAGACAGAAAACCAACAAGGAAACATTGGCTTTAAATGAAACATTAGACCAGATGGACTTAATATGTATGTATAGAACATTCAATCCAAAAGCAGAAAAATACACATTCTTCTCAAGTGCTCATAGAGCATTTTTAAGGATAGACCATAGGTTGAGAAACAAAAGAAGTCTTAATAAATTTAAGAATACTGAAATCATATCAAGCTTCTTTTCTGACCATAAATGTATAAAACTAGAAATCAACTACAAGAAGAAAGCTGGAAAAGTCACAAACATGTGGAGACTAAACAACGTGCTACTGAACAACTATTGTATTACAGAAGAAGGCAAAGGAGAAATAAAATACCTGGAGACAAATGAAAATAAAAATACAACATATCAAAGCCTATGGGATGAAGCAAAAGCAGTACTGAGTATTGCTTATAGCCATACAGGCCTACCTCAAGAAATAAGGAAAATTGCAAAGAAACAATCTAACATTACACCTAAATGAATAGAAATAAAAACAAACAGACAAACAAAGCCCAAAGTCAGTATAAGAAAGGAAATAGTAAAACTTGGAGTGGAAATCAATGAAATAGAGACTAAAAAGACAATAGAAAAGATCAATGAAACTATGAATTGTTTCTTTGAAAAGGCAAACAAAATTGACAAACAGCTAGACGCACTAGGAGCAAAAGAGAGAAGTCTCAAATAAATAAAATCAGAAATGAAAGAGGAGAAATTATGATGGATACCACCAAAACACAAAGGATTATAAGAGAATACTATGAAAAGCTATATGCCAACAAATTGGATGACCTACAAAAAATGGATAAATTCTTAGAATTATACAACCATCCAAAATTGAACAAAAAAGAAATAGGGAATCTAAACAGACCAATAACTAGTAAGGACGTTAAAACAGTAATGGAAAAACCTCAAAAAGCAATAAAATTCCAGGGCCAGATAACTTCTATGGTGAATTCTACCACACATTCAAAGATTTCATATCTATCCTTCTCAAACTCTTCCAAAAAATTAAGGATGAAGGGATGCTTCCTAACTCATTTTATGAGGCCAACATTATCTTGATACCAAAATCAGATAAGGACAATAAAAAATAATAAAATTACAGGCCAATATTGCTGATGAAAATAGATGCAAAAATCCTCAACACAATATTAGCAAACCAAATATGACAATACATTAAAAAGATCATACACCACAATCAAATAGAATTTATTCTAGGGATGCAAGGAGGGTTCAACATCTGCAAATCAATCAATGTCATACACTACATTAATAAAATGAAAAATAAAAATTACACAATCATCTAAATAGATGCAGAGAAAGAATTTGACAAAATTCAGCATCCATTTATGATAAAAAATCTCAATAAAATGGGTACACGAAGAAAGCACATCAACATAATAAAGACCACATATGACAAACCCACAGCTAACATTACACTCAATAGTAGAAAACTGAAAGCTATCCCTCCAAGAACAGGAGTAACACAAGGATGCCCACGCCCATCGCTCTTTTTTAAACATAGTATTGGAAATCCTAGCCAGAGCAATTGGGCAAGAAAAAAAATAAAAGGCATGAATATTGGAAAGGAAGAAGTAATACTGTCAACTATTTTCAGATGACGTAATTTTATATACAATAAACCATAAAAAATCACCAAAAATTTATAGAAACAATACATACTTAAAGTTGCAGGGTACAAAATCAACATACAAAAATCGGTTGCATTTCTATACACTTACAACAAACTAACAGAAATGGAAATTTTAAAAAATTTCGTTTATAATCATAACCAAATGAATAAAATATCTAGGAATAAATTTAACCAAAAAGTTGAAAGAATTTTACACTGAAAACTATAAGACACTGTTGAAAGATATCAAAGAAGATACAAAGAAATGGAAAGATAATTTATGCTTATGGATTGGAAAAATTAACATAGTTAAAATGTTCATATTACCTAAGGCAGTCTACAGATTCAATGCAATCCCTATTAAAATCTCAATAACATTTTTCATGGAAATAAAACAAAGAATCCTAAAATTTATATGGAATGACAAAAGACCTCAAATAGTTGAAGCAATATTGAGGAAAAAAACCATAGCTGGAGATAATACACTCCCTGATTTCAATGTATAGTGCAAAGCTATAGTAATAGAAACAGGTTGTGGGGCATGCCTGGTGGTGGAGTGGTTAAGTTCACATGCTCCACTTAAGTGGTCCGGGGTTTGCAGCTTCAGATCCCAGGCGTGGACCTACACACCTCTCATTAAGCCATGCTGTGCCAGGTGTCCCACTTACAAAATAGAGGAAGATTGGCACAGATGTTAGCTCAGCGACAATCTTCCTCAAGCAAAAAGAGGAAGATTGGCAACAGATGTTAGCTCAGGGCCAATCTTCCTCACACACACACACACACACACACAAAAACCCAAACAAACAGGTGTATTGGCAGCAAAACAGACACACATGTCAATGGAACAAAAGTGAGAGCCCAAAAATAAACCCACACATATATGTACAGCCAATTTTTGACAAAGGAGCCAAGAACATGCAATGGAGAAAGGAAAGTGTCTTCAATAAATGGTGCTGGGAAAACAGAACAGTCACATGCAAAAGAATAAAAGTAGACCACTATTTTACACCATAAACAAAAATTAACTCAAAAATGGATTAAAACCTTGAATGTAAGACCTGAAACCATAAAACTCCCAGAAGAAAACATAGGCAGAATGCTCTTTGACATCAGTCTTAGTAGTATCTTTTTGAATATATGTCCTCCAGCAAAGGAAACAGAAGTTAATAGTAAACAAGTGGGGCTACATCAAAGTAAAAAGCTTCTGCACGGCAAAGAAAACCATCAACAAAATAAAAAGAAAACCTACCAATTGGGAGAAGATATTTGAAAACAATACATCCAATAAGAGGTTAATATCAAAAATATATAAAGAACTCATACAACTCAGCAAAAACAAAATAAACAACAACAACAAAAAAACTCAATTAAAAATTAGATAGAGGATCCAAACAGACATTTTTCCAAAGAAGATACACAGGTGGCCAATAGGCATACGAAAAGATGTTTGACATCACTAATTATTAGAAAAATGCAAATTAAAATCACAATCATCAGAATGGTTATTATTAAAACAAAATGAAATAACAGGTTTTGGAGAGGATGTGAAGGAAAGGAAACCCTCATACACTGCTGATGGGAAGGTAAATTGGTGTAGCGACTAAGGAAACCAGTACGGAGATTCCTCAAAAAATTAAGACTAGAACTACCATATGATCCAGCTATGCCACTTTTGGGTATTTATCCAAGGAATATGAAAATACTATTTCAAAAAGATAAATGATCATCTGTGTTCATTGCAGCATTATTTACAATAGCCAAGACATGGAAGCAACCTCAGTACACATCAACAGACAAATGGATAAAGATGTGGTATACCTACATGGTGCCATAAAAAAAAGATGAAAACTTGCCATTTGCAACACCATGGATGGACCTTGAGTATATCATGCTAAATGAAATATGTCAGACAGATACCATATGATTTCACTCATATGTGGAGGACAAAAACAAACAAACACACATACACGTATAGAGAACAGATTTGTAGTTGCCAGATGGAAAGGAGGGTAAGGAGGGCAAAAAGGCCAAATGGGTCATTTGTATGGTGACAGATGAAAACTAGACTTTTGGTGGTGAGCAAGATGTAGTGTATACAGAAGAATTATAATGATGTACACCTTAAATTTATATAATGTTATAACCCAATGTTACTGTAATTAAAAAAAATCATGCCTGTGAAATGAAGCCTCCATAAAATCCTGAAAGGATAGGATTTGGAGATCTTCTGGGTTGGTGAACACATGAAGATGTGGGGAGAGTGGCAGGCTCAGAGAGGTTGATGGAAGATTCAAGCTCTTCCTTATACATTGTGTTATTATCCCTTCCATCTGCCTGTTTTTGCATTATATCACTTTATAATAAACAAGTAATCTAGTAAGTAAAAATAAAAACACTTTGTAGAACCTACTTGCAAGACACATTCAGTACAGTGCTTTTTAAATGAATGGAAGTGATATTCTAATGTATGTAGTCAAGTTATTAAGAATGCGTTTAATAGAGAATGTTTCTAACGTGATACTTGCAAGATGAATGCAGCACAGTGTTATTTTGGTGAATGGAAGTGATACTCATTCTGTAATACTTTAGTGAAGTGTTTAAAAGGACACTACTCTTAAAGATGTTTCTAGCAAGCTACTTGCAAGAAGTTTTCTTTTCAGTGTTTCAGTGAAGAGATAGGCATTCTGCAATGAATGTAGTTCAGAATTTAAAAACACATCTTATAAAGATATTTCTAATATGCTATTTGCAAATTACTTTCACTGGAGTGTTATTTCAATGAATGGAAGTGATGCCCATTCTGTAATGCTTTTAGTAAAGTGTTTATGGACACATTATAAAGATGTTTCTAACAAACTACTTGCAAGATGCATTCAACAGCATTATTTCAGTGAATAGAAATGATATCCACTCTGTAACACACATAGTGTAGTATTTAATAACACATTATTAAAGACATTTATAACAACCTACATAAAGATACATTTACCACAGTGTTACTTCAATGAATGGACGCGATATGCACTCTGTAATGCATGTAGTGAAGTGTTTAAAATACTTTATATAAAGAAATTTCTAACAAATTGGCTGTAAGATAAAATCAGCATAGTGTTATTTCAGTGAATGGAATGATACTCTGTTTGTAATGCATGCAGTGAAGTGTTTAAGAACACATTTAATAAAGATGTTACTTATAGCTACTTGCAAGATGCATTCAGCACAGTGTTATTTCAGTAAATAAAAGTGAAATTTACTCTGTATTGATTGTAGTGACATGTTTTAAAACACCACTAATAAAGATATTTCTTTCAGGCTACATGCAAGATTCATTCAGTGTTATTTCAGTGGATGATAGTGAAACCCATTTTGTTATGTACAAAGCAAAATGTTTAAGACCACACGAAATAAAGATATTTCTAACAACCTACTTGCAAGATGCATTCAGCAGTGTTATTTCAGTGATACAACACTTTGTAACGCATGGAATAAAGTTTTTAAGAACAGTTCTTATGAAGATGTTTTTAACAATCACTTGACATGTTGCATTCAGCAGAGTATTAGTTCAGTGAATAGAAATGATACCCATTTTGTCATGCTTGTAGTGAAGAAAGTGTTTAAGACCACCTCTTATAGGGACGTTTCTTTTTTATTTTTTTTGCAGGGGAAAATTTGCCCTGAGCTAACATCTGTTACCAATCCTCTTTTTTTTATCCCCAAAGCCCCAGCTCATTGTTGTATATCCTGGTTGTAAGTCCTTCTAGTTCTTCTATGTGAACTGCCTCCACAGCATGGCAACTGATAGATGGGTGGTGTGGTTCTGTGACTGGGAAATGAACCTGGGCTGCTGAAGCAGTGAAAGCACTGAACTTTAACCACTAGACCATCAAGCCTGGCTCAAATAGTTTCTAATAGTATACATGCACAATGCATTCAGCACACTGTTATTTGAGTGAATGGAAGTGATAAACACTCTGTGATGCATGTAGTAAAGTGTTTAAAACTACATTTAATAAAGATGTTTCTAACAACCTACATGCAAGATGCCTTTAGCACAGTAGTTTTTCAGTGAATAGAAGTGATACAACTCTGAAATGCATGTAGTAAAGTGTTAAGAACAATTTTTATAAAGATGTTTCTAACAATCAATTGCAAAACTGTTCAGCACCATGTTACTTCAGTGAATAGAAGTTATACCCATTCTGTAATGCTTGTAGTGAAGTGTGTAAGGACACTTTTTAGAAAGATGCTTCTAACAAGACACGTTTAGCACAGTGTTATATTAATAAAATTAATGAATAACCATTTTATAATGCATGTAGTGAATTTATTAAGGACACATTTATTAAAGATGTTTTTAACAAGCTAGTTGTGAGATTGTTTCAGCCCATAGTTATTTCAGTGAATGAAAGAGATACCTATTAGGTAATATTTGTAATATGGTGTTTAAGGAAACTTGTTACAATGATATTTTCAACAGGCTACTTGCAATATGCATTCATCATAGTGTAATTTCAGTGAATGAAAATAATATCCACTTTTTAATGATGTAGTGAAGTGTTTAATAACACATTTAACAAAAGTGTTTCTAGCAAGCTACTTGCAAGATGCATTGAGCACTGTGTAATTCCATTGAATGGAAGACATGCACATTCTGTAATTCTTGTAGTGAAGTTTTTAAGACACATCTTATAAAGAAGTTTTTGACAAGATGCTTGCATGATGTGTTAAGCATCATGTTATTTCACCGAATGGAAGTAATACCCATTCTGTACTGCAGGTACTGAAGTATTTAAAAACAATTCTTATAATAATTTATTTAACAAACTACATGCAATATGTGTTCAGCACAGTGTTTTTTTAGTGTGTTGATGTGATACTCTGTAATACATGTAGTAGTGTTTAACACATTTAATAAACATGTTAGCACAATAATATTTCAGTGAATGGAAGGGATACCCACTTTATAATTCAAATAGTGAAGTATTTAAGAATACATTTAATAAAATATACTAACAAGGAACTTGCAAGGTGCCTTGTGCACAGATATTTCATTGAATAGAAGTAATACACACACTAATCCATTTAGTTAAATGTTTAACAACACTTCTTATGGGAATATTTCGGACAAGCTACATGTAAGATGTGTTCAGCACAGTCTTTTTCAAGGAATGGAAGTGATACCCATTCTCCAATGCTTGTAGTAAAGTGTTTCAGGACAGTTCCTATAAAGAAATTTCTAAAAGATACAAGCAAGATGGATTCATCATAGCATTATTAAAGTTAGCAGAGTGATACCCACTCAGTAATTTTTATAATGAAGAGTTTATAAACACTTCCTATAAAGATGTTTCTAGTAGGCTACTTGCAAGATGCATTCAGCACATTTTTATTTCAGTGAATGTAAATGATACACACTTTGTACTGCATGTAGTAAAGTGTTTAAGAACACATTTATAAAGATATCTCTAACAAGCCATTTGCAAGATGCATACAGCACAGTGTTATTTCAGTGCCCACTATATATGCATGTAGTGAAGTGTTTGAAAACACATATAATGAAGATGCTTCTAACAAGCTACTTGCAAAGTGTGTTCAGCACAGTGTTATTATTATTTTTGTGTGTGTGAGGAAGATTAGCCCTGAGCTAACATCTGATGCCAATCTTTCTCTTTTTGCTGAGGAAGATTGGCCCTGGGCTAACATCCATGCCCATCTTCCTCCACTTTATGTGGGATGCCACCACAGCATGGCCTGACAAGTGGTGCATCAGTCCACACCCGGGATCTGAACCTGTGAACCCTGGGCTGCTGAAGTGGAGCATGTGAACTTAACCTCTATGCCACCAGGCCAGCTCTCAGCACAGTGTTATTTTAATGAATGGAAGTGATAACTACTCTGTGATGCATGTAGTGTTTAAAAACATTTTTATAAAGATGTTTCTAACAAGCTACTTGCAAGATGCTTTCAGCACAGAATTATTTCTGTGAATGGAAGTGATATCCATTCTGAAATGCTTGTAGTGAAGTGTTTTAGGACAATTGTTATAAAGATGTTTTTAACAAGATACTTGCAAGATGTGTTCAGTACAGTGTTACTTTAGTGAATAAAAATGATCTCATTATGTAATGCATGAGGTTAAGTGTTTAACAACACTTCTTATAAAGAAAGTTTTTTATAAGCTACTTGAAAGGTACATTGAGCACAGTGTTACTTTATTGAGTGTAAGTTATATACATTCTATAATGCTTGTAGTGAAGTGTTTTAGGACACATTTTATAAAGATATTTCCAACAGGCTATTTGCAATATGCATTCAGCATAGTGTTATTTCAGTGAATGGAAATGATACCCACTGTATAATGCATTACTGAATTAAGAACACATTTAATAATGATATTACTAAAAGATACTTGAAAGATGCATTCAACACAGAAATACTTTTTATTGAGGTAATATTGGTTTATAACATTATATAAATTTCAAGTGTACATCATTATATTTCAATTTCTGTATAGATTACATCATATTCACCACCCAAAGTCTAATCACAATCCATCATCATACAAGCAACACAGAACTACTTCAATGAATGAAAGGGATATCTCCTATGCAATACATGCGGTTAAGTGTTTTATAGCTCTTCTTATAAAGTAGCTTCTTCTAACAAGCTGCTTGCAAAATGCATTCAGCAGCATGTTATTTCAGTGAATTTAATTGATACCCAGTAGGTAATGCAAGTAGTGAACTGTTAAAAGACTCATTCAATAGAAAAGTTTCTATAAGCTACTTGTAAGATGCATTCAACACAGTGTTATTTCCTTTAACAGAAGAGATATTCAGTCTTTAATGAATGTAGTGAAGTTTTTAAGAACACTATTAGCAAATACGTATCTAACAACCTACTTGCAAGATGCTTTCAGCACTATGCTATTTCAGTGATTGGAAGTGATTCTCATTCTGTAATGTTTGTAGTGAAGTGTTTAAGACATTTCTTATAAAGATATTTATGACAAGCTATCTGCAGTATATGTTCAGCACAGCGTTGTTTCAGTTAATGGAAGTGATTACCACTCTGCAATGCAAGTACTGAAGTTATTAAGAATACATTTAATAAAGATATTTTTAACAACCTACTTGCAAGATGTATTCACCAATGTGTTGTTTCAGTGGGTGGAATTGATACCCAGTCTGCAATGCATGCAGTGAAGTGTTTAAGAACACATTTAATAAAAGTGTTTCTACTTGCAAGTGTGTTCAGCACATTGTTATTTCAGTGAATGCAAGTGATATCCATTCTACAATACTTTTAGTAAAGTGTTTTAAAATACTTCTTATAAAGATGTTTCTTTTTTTTTTAAAGATTTTATTTATTTATTTTTTCCCCCCAAAGCCCCAGTAGATAGTTGTATGTCATAGTTGCACAGTCTTCTAGTTGCTGTATGTGGGATGCGGCCTCAGCATGGCCGGAGAAGTGGTGCATGGGTGCGCCCGGGATCCGAACCCGGGCCGCCAGTAGCGGAGCGCACGCACTTAACTGCTAAGCCACGGGGCCGGCCCTATAAAGGTGTTTCTAACAAACTACTTGCAAGAAGCATTCATTACAGTTTTATTTTATTGAATGGAAGAGCTTCACACTCTAATGCATGTAGTGAAGTGTTTAAGAAGATGCTCAAAAAGACATTCCTAACAAACCACTTTCAGGATGTGATAGGCACAACGTTATTTCAGTGAATGGATGTGATACTCATTCTGTAATGCTTATAGTCAAATGTTTAGGGACTCTGTTATAAAGATATTTCTAACAGGCTACTTGAAATATAGTCAGTACAGTGTTTTTTCAGTGACTATAAGTGATAAACCTTGGGATACATGTAATGAAGTTATTAATAACACATTTAATAAAGATATTTTTAACAAGTTACTTGAAAATGCAATCAGCACAGAGTTATTTGAATGGCAGTGATATTCATTCTCTAATGCATGTAGTGTAGTGTTCAAATATACGTCTTATAAAGATGTTTCTAACAAGCTACTTTGATGATTCATTCAGAAAGGTGTTATTTCAATGAATGGAAGTGATAATCACTCTGAAATGCATGCAGTGAAGTGCTTAAAACTGATTTAATAAAAATGTTTCTAAAAACCTGCTTGCAGGATGAATTCACCAAAGTGTTATTTCAGTTAGTGGAAGTGATTTCCATTCTTTAATGCAAGTACTAAAGTTATTAGGAACACATTTAATAAAGATACTTTTAACAACCTATTGGCAAAATGTGTTTGTCACTGTCTTATTTCAATAAATGTAGTGATAAACACTCTGCAATGTATGTAATAAAGTGTTTAAAAGCATGTCTTATAAAGACTTTTCTAACAAGGTACTTGCAAGATGTGTTCATCAGAGTTTTATTTTAGTGAATGGAAGTGATACACATTCTTTAATGTTTGTAGTGAGATGCATAAGGACACTTCTTATAAAAATGTTTCTAACAGGCTACTTGCAATATACATTCAGCACAGTGTTACTTCAGTAAATGGAAGTGATTTCCACTGTGAACTGCGTGTAGTGAAGTGTTTAAGAATATTTTAATAAAGATGCCTCTCACAAACTAATTGAAAGATGCATCAGGATGGTGTTATTTTAGTGAATGAAAGTTATACTCATTCTGTAATGCATGTAGTGAAGTTAAGACCAAATTTAATAAAGATGCTTTTAACAGGCTACCTGCAAGATGCATTCAGCACAGTATTATTTCAGTGAATGGAAGTGATACAGATTGTGTAATGTATGTAGTGAAGTGTTTAAGAACAGATTTGTTAAAGATGTTTCTAAAAGCTACTTTAAAGATACATTCAGCTTAGTGATATTTCAGTAAGTGGAATTGATGCCCATTTTGTAATGTATGTAGTAAAATGTTTAACATCATATTTAATAAAGATTTTTCTAAAAAGCTACTTGCAAGATGCATTCAACACAGTCTTATTTTAGTGAATGGCAGATAACCACTCATTAAGCACTCACTTAACTTATTAGGAACACGTTTGATAAGGATGTTTCTAATATCCTACTTTCAAGATGCTTTCTGCACAGTGTTATATCCATGAATGGAATTAATATAAACTTTTTAATTCATGCAGTAAAGTGTTTAAGAACACATTTAATAAAGATTTTTCTAATAGGCTATTTGAAAGATAAGTTTGGTGCAATGTTTATTTTAGTGTATGTTAAGTGATAACCATTCTATAATACTAGTAATCAAGTGCTTAAGAACATTTCTTATGGAAGTAATGCCCACTCTGTAGTACATGTAGTAAAGTGTTTAAGAACACATTTAATAAGTATGTTTCTAAAAATCTACTTGCAAGGTGTGTTCAGCACAGTGTTATTTAATGGAAGTAATACTCACTCTGTAATGTATGTACTAAAGTTATTAAGAACTCATTTAATAAAGATGTTTTTAAAAAGC
The DNA here is from genome assembly GCA_028646465.1 of Rhinoceros unicornis. NCBI lineage: Eukaryota > Metazoa > Chordata > Mammalia > Perissodactyla > Rhinocerotidae > Rhinoceros > Rhinoceros unicornis. The sequence goes on from CM053537.1 coordinate 38,875,472, forward strand.
TACTTGCAATATGCATTTAGAACATTGTTATTTTGTAAATGGAAGTAAAACGCACTCTGTACTTCATTCAGTTAAGTGTTTAAGAATACTTATAAAGATGCTTCTAACAAGCTCCATGCCAGATGCACTCAGGACAGTGTTATTTCAGTGAATGGAAGTGATTCCATTCTGTAATGCTTGTAATGAAGTGTTTAATGGCACATCTATTAAAAGTGCTTCTGAAAAGTTACTTGCAAAATGCATCCAGCAGAGTGTTTTTTCAGTAAATGGAAGGGATACTCACATTGTACTGCAGAGCAGATATTTGTGTTTAAGGACACATATTATACAGATGTTTCTAAAAACCTACTTGCAAGGTGTATTCAGTACAGTGTTATTTCAGTGAAAGAAAATGATACCCATTCTGTAATGCTTGCCACGACTTTTTAATAAACATTACTTATAAAGATGTTTCTAGCAAGCTATGTGCAAGATGCCTTCAGCCTATTTTCATTTCAGCAACTGGAATTGATTCTCACTTTATAATGCACGTGGTGAAATTTTTAGGAACGTTTAATAAGGATGTTCTAACAACCTATTTGTAAGCTGCATGCAGCAGAGTGTTATTTCAGTGAATGAAAGTGACATGCGCTCTGTAATGCATGTAATAAAGTGTTTAGAAAAACATCTGATAAAGATGTTTCTAACAATATACTTGCAAGATGCATATAGCACTGTGTTATTTCAGGGAACGGAAGTGATACCCATTCTGTAATGCTTGCAGTGAGTTGTAAAAGGACACTACTTATAGAGATGTCTCTAACAAGCTAGTTGCAAGATATGTTCAGCCTATTTTTATTTCAGTGACTGGAATTAATACCCATTCTATAATATATGTATTGAAGTGTTTAAGAACATTTACTAAAGATATTCCTAAAAACATACCTGCATGATGCTTTCATAAGGTGTTATTTCAGTGAATAGAAGTGATACTCTGTAATGCATGTAGCGAAGTGTTTAAGAACACATATAATAAAGATGTTGATAACAACCTACTTGCAAGATGCATACAGCACTGTAATATTTCAAAAAATGGAAGTGATAATCACTCTGTCTTCACATAGAGAAGTGTTTAAAAACACTTTTATAAAGATATTTCTAACAAGCTACTTGAAAGATGCATCAGTATAGTGTTATGTCAGGGATTGGAAGCCAGACATGTTCTGTAATGCTTGTAATGAAGTGTTTATAACATTTCTTATGAAGATATTTCTAACAGGCTACTTGCAAGATGCATCAGCAAAGTATTATTTTTGTAATTAAAGGGATACAGACTCTGTAAAGCATGTAGTGATGTGTTTAACAACATTCTCTATGAATATTTTTTAACAAGTACTTGTAAGATGCAATCAGCATAATGTTATATCAGCAAATGTAAGTAGTACTCACTTTTAATTCATATAGTGAGGTTATAAGAACACATTTAGTAAACATGTTTCTCACAACTACTTGCAAAATACATTCAGCGCAGTGTTATGTAAGCGAATGGAAGTGATACCCATTTTGTAATGCTCAGAGTGAAGTGTTAAAGGACACTTTTATAAATATATTTATAAGAGGCTACTTGCAATATGTGTCATGATCGTGTTATCTCAGTCAATGGAAGTGATACACACTCTGTAATGCTTGTAGTGCAGTATTTAATTACACATTTAATAAAGACATTTCTAATGAACTCGCAAGAGGTGTTTTGGACAGTGTTATTTCAGTAAATGGAAGTGATACCCACTCTTTAATGTTTCTATTGAAGTGTTTAAGGGCACTTCTTATAAAGATATTTTTACAGGAAACTTATAAGCCGCATTCAGCACAGTATTATTTCAGGGAATATAAATTACACTCACTCTGAAATGCACGTAATGAAGTGATTAAGAACACATTTAATAAAGATGTTTTTAACAAGTTACTTGCAAGATGAGTTCAGTACATGGTTATTTAACTGAATGGAAGTGATACACACTCTGTAATACATGTAGTGAAGTGTTTAGGAACACATTTAATAAAAATGTTTCTGAGCTAGCCCTCATGGGCTAGTGGTTAAAGCTCAGCATGCTCTGCTTCAATGGCCTGGGTTTGGTTCCCAGATGTGGAAGAACACCATTGGTCTGTCATTAACCATGCTGTGGCAGGGGCTCACATAGAAGAACGAGAAGGACATGCAACTAAAATATATGACTATATACTGGCGCTTTGGGGAGAAAAAAAAAAGAGAGGAAGATTGGCAACAGATGTTAGCTCAGAGTGAATCTTTCTCAGGAAAAAAAAAAGTTTCTAACAACCTACTTGCAACATGCATTCAGGATACTGTTACTTCAGTAAATGAATGTGATACCCACACTGTAATGCATGTAGTGAATTTATTGAGAAAATTTTTAATAAAGGTGTTTTATTAAAAATAAAGATGTAGCCTAGCAGGTTACATGCAAGATACATTCATCACAGTGTTATTTGAGTGAATGGGTGTGACATCCATTATGAAATGTATGTAGTAAGGTGTTTAAAAATACATCTTATAATGATGTTTTTAACAAACCTCTTACAAGTTGCATTCAGCACTGTGTTATTTCAATGAATGGAAGTGATATCCATTATTTAATGTTTGTAGTTAATTGTTTAAGGGCTTTTTAAAAAGGCATTACTAACAAAATTCTTGAAAGATGCATTCTACACTGTTATTTAATGAACGGAGAACACAGACTCTATAATTCATATAGTGAAGTGTTAATGACAGTGCTAAATAAGATGTTGATAACAATCTACTTGCTAGGTGCATTCATTAGAGTGTTATTTCAGTGAATGGAAGTGATACCCAATCTGTAATGCTTATAGGTAAGTATTAAGAACACTTCTTATAAAGATGTTTCGAACAGGCTGCTTGAGAGATGCATTCAACACAGTGTTATTTCAGTTAATGGAAGTGATACCAACTATGTAATGCATGTGTTGAATTTATTAAGAACACACTTAACAAAGATGTTTCTAAGAGGCCACTTGGAAGATGCATTCTCATAGTGTTATTTCAATGAATGAAAGTGATAACCCCTCATTAATGTATGTAGAGAAGTGATTAAAACACAGTTAATAAACAGGTTCCTAACAAACTAATTGCAAGATCTGTTAGCAGTGAGTTATTTGAAAGAATAGAAGTGATATTCAGTATGTAATGTACAAATTTATGTGCATAAACCACATTTCATAAAGATTGCTATAACAACCTACTTGCAAGATGCATTCAACACAGTGTTATTTAAATGAATAGAAATAATAACCACTCTGTCATGCATGTAATGAAGAGTTTAAAAACATTTCTTATAAAGATCTTTCTAACCAGCTATTTGCAAATCCATTGAGCACAGTGTTATTTCAGTGAATGGAAGTGACACATATTCTGTAATGCATGTAGTGAAATGTTTAGGGACACTTTTTAAAAGATGTTTCTAAGAAGCTACTTGCAAAATGCATTCAGCACCGTGTTATTTCAGTGAATGGAATCAATACCTACTCTGTAATGGATGTAGTGAAGTGTTTATTGACACATTTTATAAAAATGATTTTAACAAGCTTCTTGAAAAATACATTCAGCACAGCGTTATACCAGTGAATGGAAGTGATACCCACTCTGTAATGCATGTGTGAAGTGATTAAGAACACATATATTAAAGCTCTTTCTAAAAAGCTACATGCAAGAGACATTGAACATAGCATTATTTAGTTTAATGCAAGTGATATAATTTCTGTAATGCTTGTAATTAAGTGCTGAAGGACACTATATATAAAAATGTTTTTAATGGACTACTTAAAAGATGCATTCAGCATAGGGTTATTTTAGTGAATGGAAGTGTTACCTACTCCTAATACACATCTTGAGTGTTTAAAAACACATTTAACAATGTTGTTTCTTACAAGCTACTTGCAACATGTATTCAGGGCAGTTTTACGTCAGTGAATGGAAATAAACCCACTTTGCAATGCATGTAGTGATGTGTTTAAAAATACATTAATAAAAAATTTTCTAACAATGCACTTGCACAACTCATTCAGTACAGTGTTATTTCAGTGAATGGAAGTGATACCATTCTGTATGGTTGTAGTTTAGTATTTAAGAATACATTAAATATAGATGTTTATAATAAGCTACTTGCAAGATGAGATCAGCAGAGTGTTATATTAGTAAGTGGAAGTGATACCCACTCTGTGATGCATATAGTAAAGTTTAAAAAAACTTTTAATAAAGATGTTTCTAGGGGTCGGCCCCGTGGCGTAGCGGTTAAGTGCATGCACTCTACTGCTGGCAGCCTGGGTTTGGATCCCGGGTGCACACCACTGCACCACTTGTCAGGCCATGCTGTGGCGGCATCCCATATACAGTAGAGGAAGATGGGCATGGATGTTAGCTCAGGACCTGTCTTCCACAGCAAAAAGAGGAGGATTGGCATGAATGTTAGCTCAGGGCTGATCTTCTTCACAAAAAAAAAAAAAAGAAAATAAAGATGTTTCTAACAAGCTACTTAGAAGATGCATTGAGCAGTATGTTATTTCAATGATTGGAAGTAATACCATTCTGTAATGCTTGTACTAAAGTGTTTAAGGACACTTCTTATAAATGTGTTTCTAACAGGCTACATGCAACATTCATTCAGCAAAGTGTTATTTCTGTGAATGAAATTGAATCCAGTTTGTAATGAATGTAGTGGAGGGTTTAAGAACACATTGAATAAAGGTGTTTTTGTGTTTTTTTTTAATTGATGTTTTAATGGTTTTTAACATTGCGAAATTTTGGGTTGTGAATTTTTGTTTGTCCTTCACCATATATATGACTCCCTTCACCCCTTGTGCCCACCCCCCACCCCCACTGCCCCTGGTAACCACAGTAAAGTTTTCTCTGTCCATGTGTTGGTTTATATTCCACATATAAGCGAGATCATACAGTGTTTGTCTTTCTCTTTCTGGCTTATTTCACTTAACATAATACATTCCAGGCCCATCCATGTTGTTGCAAATTGAATAAAGGTGTTTTAACAGGCTGATTGAAGAATGAGTTTAGCACAGTGTTATTTAAGTGAATGTAAGTGATACCTAATTTGTAATGATGCAGTGAAGTTATGATGAAAACATTTAATAAAGATATTTCTAACAAGTTAATTGAAAGATGCATTCAGCATAGTGTTTTTTCAGAAAGTAAGTGATACCCACTCTGTAATGTATGTAGAGAAGTGATTAAAAACACATTTAATAAGGATCTTTCCAACAACCTTATTGCAAAATGCTTTCAGTACTGTGTTGTTATTAGTGAATGGAAATGATACTCACTCTGTAAGGCATGTCATAAATTTTTTTAAAAACCTTCCTCATAAAGGTTTTTCTGAAAAACTTCTTGAAATATGCATTGAGAACAGTGTAATTTCTGTGAATGGAAGTGATATTGATTCTGTAATGTTTATAGTAAAGTATTTAATGACATTTCCTATAAAGGTGTTGCTAACGTACTACTTGCAAGATGAGTTCAGCAGTGTTATTTCAGTGAATATAAATGATACCCACTCTGTAATGCCTGTAGTGAATTTATTAAAAACACATTTATTAAAGATATTTCTAACTAGGTACAAGCAGATGCCTAAAAACAGTGTTATTTCAGGGAATGGAAGTTATATCACTCTGTAACACATGTAGGAAAGTGTTTAAGAACACATTTAATAAAGACGTTTCTAACAATAGACTTGCAAGATGTGTTCAAATAGTGTTTTTTTCAATAAATAAGATTTATGACCACTCTAGAAAGCATTATTGAAGTGTTTGAAAATATTTCTTATAAAGATGTTTCTAACAAGGTTCTTGAAAGATGCTTTGATACCAGTGTTATTTCAGTGAATGGAAATCATACCCAATCTGTAATGCATGAAGTGAAGGGTTTAAAGATGCTTCTTATAAAGATGTTTCTAAAGGGCTTCTTGCAAGATGGTTTCAGCAGAGTGTTATTTTAGTGAACGAAAATGATATCCTATTTGTAATGAATGTATGCAAGTGTTTAATGACACTTTCTATAAAGATGTTTCTAACAGGCTACTTGCAAGATACTTTTAGCACAGTGTTATTTCAGGGAATAACTTTGATAGTCATTCTGTAATGTATGTTGTGAATTGTTTAAAATCACTTCTTATAGAGATGTTTCTTATAAGAAACTTGCAAGATTTGTTGAGCACAGTGTTATTTCAATGAAATTAAGTGATACACATTCTGTAATGTTTGTAGTGTAGTGTCTAAGGACAATTTTTATAAAGATATTTCTAAAAGGCTACATGCATGATGCATTCAGCATTGTGTTATTTCAGTGAATGAAAGTGATACTGTCTCTGAAAAGCATGTAGTGAAATTATATAAACACATTAATAAAGATGCTTCTAAGAAGATAATTGGAATATGCATTTAGTACAGTGTTATTTCAGTACAAGGAAGTGATATACACTCTATAATGCATATACTGAAGTGTTTAAGAATACATTGAATAAAGAAGTTTCTAACAACCTACATGAAAGATGCAATCAGAAGTTTGTTATTTCGATGAGTGAAATAGATTAACACTCTGAAATGCATGTAGTGAAGTGTTTAAAAACATTTCTTATAAAGTAGTTTCTGACAAGCTACTTGCAAATGCATTAATCACAGTGTTATTTCAGTAAACTGAAGTGATATTTACTCTGTAATACATGTAGTGAACAGTTTAAGAACACATTTAATAAAGATAATTGTAACAAGCTACTTGTAAATGCATTCAGACAGTGCTATTTCAGTGAATGGAAGTGATGTCCATTCTGTAATCCTTGTAGTGAAGTACATAAGGACATTTCTTATAAAAAAATTTCTAACAAGTTACTTGCAAGATACCTTCAGGACAGTGTTATTTCAGTGGATGGAAGTGAAGTGCACTCTATAATTTATTTGGTGAAAATTTTAAGGACATTTCTTTTAAACAAATAATCTGCAAGATGCTTTTAGTAGAGCTTTTTTCAGTGAATGGCAGTGATATACATTCTCTAGTGCTTGTAGTAAAGTATTTAAGGACACTTATAAATGTGATTCTAACAAGCTACTTGCAAGATGCATTCAGCTCAGTGTTATTTCAGTGAGTGCAAGGGATACTTAAATGCATGTAGTAAAGTGTTTAAGAACATTTTTAATAATGATGATCTAACAAGATACTTGAAAGATGCAGTCAGCACATTGTTATTTTAGATAATGGAAGTGATTCCCACTGTGTAATGATGCAGTGAATTTAAGATTCACTGGAATCTGAACCCAAGCCGCCAGCAGTGGAGCACATGCACTTAACCACCAAGCCATGGGGCCAGCCCTGTTTAAGGATATTTTTGTAAAGATATTTTGAAGAAGTTACTGGAATCTTCCAGTATTATTTCAGTGAATGAAACTGATACATATTTTTTAATGAATGTAGTAAAGTGTTAAAAAAGATGTCTTATAAAGATAATTTTCACATTTTCTTGTAAGATGCATTCAGCACAGTTTTACTTAAGCGAAAGGAAATAATACCATTTTGTAATGCATATAATAAAGTGTTTAAGGACATTTCTTATAAATATATTTCTAATAGAGTACTTACCAGATATGGTCAGCACACTGTTATTTTACTTAATGGAAGTGATACACAGTCTGTAAGGCATGTAATAAAGTGTTGAAAACATTCTTATAAAAATGTTTTCAAGTTACTTGAAAGATGCATTCAGCACTGTGTTATTTTAGTGAATACAAATGATATCCATTTTATGATGCATGTAGTATAGTGTTTGTAATACTGATAAAAATTTTTCTAAAAAACAACTTGCAAGATTCATTGAACACAGTTATTTTAGTGAATGGAAATAATACTCATTCTATAATGTTTGTAGTGAAGTGTTTAAGATGCCTTTTTATAAATATGTTTCTAACAGGCTACTTTAACATAGGTTCAGCACGCTGTTATTTCATTTAATGGAAGTGATAACTCATCTGTAATGCAGTAGTAAGTTAAGAATACCTTTAGTAAATATGTTTATCAAAAGCTACTTGCAAGATGCATTCTGCACAGGGTTATTTCAGTGAATGGAAGTGACACCCATTCTGCAATGCATTTAGTAAAGTATTTAAAATCACTTCTTGTAAAAAAGTTTCTAACAAGCTGACTGTTAAGATGCAATAAGCAGTTTGTTATTTCATTAATTGGAAGTAATACCTGACTGTAATGCTTATAGTAAAGCATATACGAACAGTTTTTATAAAGAAGTTTCTAAAAGACTATTGCAAGATGCATCCAGCACAGTGCTATTTCAGTGAATACAGGTGATACCCATTCTATAATACATGTAGGAATTGTTTGTCACATTTAATAAAGATGTTTCAGACAAGCTAAAATTCTCCCTTCCCTTCTTTTGCAAAAATTATAGCACCTGCACTTACAGTCATTTACAATTTTTATTCACCTTGAGGGGAAAAAAATATTCCCAAATTGCTGAACCTGGTTTTTCACACTGCAGATCACATGATGCTTTCTGACTGACCCTGAAACTTTCTTACCCCCAAGTCAAGGAAAGGGTGTTTTGTTTTGCTTTTTAAAATTGTGGTTAAAAAGAGTGTAAACCTACAAAAACAGAAACGAGTTTAAGAAGCAAAGCATTTATTTGGGATCAAAGAATTGCAATTTGGGGATCACGGATTCAGGTAGAAATGCAAATAGTGTCCCAATTACAGATGCGAGGCTCAGGGTTTTCATGGGAAAAGGGGGGAACATGAGATAAGTCGTATTAAAGAAGAGTTCATTGGTGCTAGGTGAGGTAAGGCTAGCTTTGTACTTCATAGATTGGCTTGAAATTTGATCATCAGACAAAATGTTATACTCGTACTTCATTGGCTAGTGATTCAGTCATCAGCAAAGTCCAATCTCATCAGTCCTTACAGACAGGATATTCCTGTCCTTATTGACTTCTTGGAATGTTGGTGGTTTGGTCCAGTTTAGAAGGTAAAGAAAACAAGATGTACAAGGCAATTCCTCTGAAATGGCTGTTTCAGCTGTATTTTAATGTGGCTCCACTCATGTCATCTTTCACAAAAGGCATCACCTGCAATTTATCCTTTTAACTATTTACAAGCATATAGTTCAGTGACAGTAAGTATGTTCACATCCCCCTCATCATGTTAACTCTTTATATTTGATTTGATTTTTCAAACAACCCCAGGATCACAACTTGGAGTCACACTTTGCCCAATGAGAGCCATTCTCCCATTCATTTGGAGATGCCATCTGTGGGATTCATTCATGTTTGTCCATCTTCTTTTCTCTTCTTTTCTCTGTAAGGAGGCAACGCATGAAATCACCAGTGATTAAGTGCAATGAGATTGAGGATTTCCTGTGGGAAGCAGAAGGGAGAAGGAGGATTCATTAATTGATCTGGAACTTGGAGATGAATGATAAAAACCCGCACCTAGACCAAAGTGTTGCTGTAGGAGCGTGCTTGCTAGGCCCATATACCCGGATGGATGTGTTGAAGCAAAAAATCCACCATCAATATATAAATCAAAATTGGTGTGAGTTTATTATATGATCCAGGTCTGAGAACTATAGCCCGTGGTCTTCCTTCTCCAAGGAAGGAAGCACATCAAAGAAGTGGAGTGTATAGAGTGGTTATATACCATCTTGGAGCAAAGAGCATATATCACATATGACAATTATGTTCCTTTTACAACAGTCATGGGATACTTTTGCTGGCAAGGCACTTCAGTGGTCATAAGGTGAACTCAGCTGGTCAGTGATCAGCAGGTCAGTTGTCACAAGGTGAACACAGCAAGTTGGTAATTAATCCTTAGTTTCTAGGAAGATATGCTTATCCTTAAAGAAATGCCCATATGGGGGGAAGCTACATCCCTGTCTTTAAGGTCATCATTCGTGTCTTTGAGACATTATAGGTGTTTAAAGTAGATGTACAATGCGTGCTCAATAGGCCACATCAGGCCTTTCTGGAAAAGCAAGATCAGGCCAAATTAGTTTTAAACTAAATGGCTTACTCATATATTCCAATATACCATTTTTTTTTTCATTTATTCATCAGGTGAGTCAAAATCATTCCCTGCCAGGGCTTTCTCAACCCTTATCACTCCAATCCTGCATTTGGCCTATAACTTAAGAAACCAACATCATCTGTTTAGTGTCTCCCTTTGACTTGCTCCCCCACCCCCTGAGGAAGACAGAAAGTAAGACATCAGCCTCCATGTCTATGAATCTCAAATGGTTTAGTGGGCTTTCCTGGGTTAGGAAAATGAGGGGACTTTTTTTTGCCACAGCAAGGTGAGTTTCTCAGACATCCACCATCCCACAACATCCTCCCTTCCTCTCTGCAGTTTGGAAGCTGCAGCCTAAGGGTGGAGAAGTTGAAGAAAGCCATTCAATGGAGAGAAGCCTGAGGTAAAGTCAAAGGCTCTGACTTTATCAGAGAGCTTTCTGCATTTGAATGAAGTGATTGAATGAGGCCCTTGGGAATGCATCAACCTGATCTCCCCTCCCTGCTTGCACAGGAGTCCAGCCAATTTGGAAACAAAAGCCTAGGGGTTTCATCCTAAGTGGTGAGCTAGGCCCCTAGTCCACAGAAAAATCCTGCAAAGGAAAAGCTAAATTGGTATCTCAGGTAGAGTGGTCAAGGTGGCAAGATGTTTGTGGATGAGAGGAGACTTGTTTTGGGACTGCCCTCCTGTGTACCTCTCTGGCTGAGAAGAGGGCAGGGGAGCTGTGAGGGTGGGGGTGGGGGCAACTGCCTGGGGGCTCAGGGCTGCAAGCTGCAGGACATACTAGCTCCTGCAACTCAATTCATTCTGGGAACTTTCTGCTGTAGCTATTGAGGTGTCAGTTGCTATAATGACAAAAGCTAAACTCCTCTCTCTGCCTATTTCTTAAAAGGCTTGAATCTGAGCTCTTAAAGATTCTCCTGATTTCTTGGTAAATGGATTGACCTGCACCCTCCCATTCCACCAGACTGCTTGTACAAATATCTTCACTTTAAAAATTGTTTCACCTTATCCAGAAAATAAATGTTACTGTACACAAACACAGGTTCTTTTACCCACCACAAAAGAGGGGCCAAAAATAAAACACTGGAATGCCAGTCTTATGGCAAGGAAAGGGGCTTTTATTATCAAAAAGCAACCAGATGAGTAGATGGGAGTTAAAACTCAAATCTACCTCCTCGAAGGGACAAAGGTAGGGGTTTTTATTTGGGGTTTTAAGTAGGGGAGGGGGAGCATGTGGTCTTGCTAGTGGCATCTTGCCACCAGCCTGCCTTTGGCCTTGTGAGGCTGCTTGCACTGAGGGGGATGGTGAGATAAGGGAATCTGCAGGTACATGTCTTTGGTTTTCTGCCTCCATGATAGGTGGTGGATTCTGGTATCAGGAAGCCAAGGAGTTGGGTCTGGGAAGCTTCAGTCTCTTGATATTCTCTGGACATCAGTTTCCCTGTAATAAACTTCAAGGACCCATAATTAGCCAAAACTTTAGTGTGATTCCAGCTCGAGCCCACCTGGGCTTTAACAGTTTGTAATTTCTATTTGTCGTAAATCTCAGGGACACAAAGGTTAAAGAACTGATATTTACATATGAATGTAAATTAAAGAAGCAGGGAAAGGAGATGGGTGCTTTTGGTTTTAACCCCATATATGATGAGTTTAATGTAGGGGAACTGATATCAGGGCTGGTATCATAAACACCCCTCTTGTCACCCCAAATACCCAACAAACAAAACAAAAATCCATCTGGTCTTTTTCTATCTCATTCACTTTAGAGAGTCATTCTCTTATAAACACCTTAAACTCAATTACTTACTGCTGTCCCTCTTTCTCTGGTACATTTCCATCCCTGGATGAACTCCATCTTATATTTGCACAATTACACTGCTCAGGTGAGCTGGAGACAATATTCAAATGTGGCCAGAAGGTAGGATCATCAATTCAAAATGACCTACACACCAAATTGGCCGTAAACATGGTTCAGAAATCGTTTCCATTCGTGTCTCTCTGATGAAATCATTGTTCCAGAGACTCCAGCATTTATAACCAATCTTCTCCATGTTCTTCTAACATTTACTTTTCCTCTTTTCACCTGATATTTTGCCAGATCATTCATAGAGAAATTAGATCCATCTGGCAAGAGCTTCCCATCTTTCCACCAAGATCAAAAAATATGCACAGGCTCACACCCACCATATCCCTTTCCACCTGCCCCTTCATGACAGAAAAATGTGTCCCTCCTCCTGTCAAAAGCCAGACCCAAGGTAAAAGACTTAGATGTAAAGGAAACTAGAATATTGTTTTGAGCTACAGACACTTAACAACAACAATAAAAAAAACCCAAAAAACTGAAAAACAAACAGACACACAAAAACCCAAAAAACAGCAGGTGCAAGAAGGGTTTGCTAACCCTCCCTTTTTTCTTCCTGGAAGCAGAAGATAACCTGCCAATGGGTGATATCTTCCCTGTCCTAGAAGGAGAGTGACATTCTTATCATCGAGAATGAGGAGTTGAGAAGGAGAGAATTCTCTACAAATAGATCTCGTTAAAAAATCATTCTTGGGGCCGGCCCGGTGGCGCAAGCGGTTAAGTGCGCGCACTCCGCTATGGTGGCCCGGGGTTTGCCGGTTCGGATCCCGGGCGTGCACCAACGCACCCCTTGGCAAGCCATGCTGTGGCGGTGTCCCATATAAAGTAGATGAAGATGGGCACGGGTGTTAGCCCAGGGCCAGTCTTCCTCAGCAAAAAGAGGAGGATTGGCAGATGTTAGCACAGGGCTGATCTCCTCACACAAAATAAATAAATAGTAATAATAATTCTTATCCTCCTTTAGCCTCCCCATATAGCATAGTTACATCTCCCCGGTTGCTTCTCTTTGTTCAACCTCAAATTAAAGCATTTAGGTTTTGCCACTTCTCTGGGTCTTTGTTTACTTAGGAGGGTTCCCCAGGTCACATAAAACCTACAGGATATAAATTTGTATGCTTTTCTCCTGTTAAACTGTTTCATATCAATTTACTTCTCAGGCCCAGCCATAAACCCTAAGAGGGTGGAGGTAAGGTTTTGCCTCAGTGACATCTTCCTTTCTAGCATCTTCAAATTCTACCTCCTTCATTGCCTTGATTCTTTAGTATGCTGACATGCTCTCAACTATCTTCATAAGACACTCTATGAATATATGTGGTGTCTCTCAAAGCTGAACATAATCTTACCATTTGATCTAGCAATTGTGCTCCTTGGTATTTATTGACCCAAATGAGTCAAATGCTTATGTCCATGCAGAAAACTGCACTAGGATGTTTACAGTGGCTTTTATTTATAACTGTCAGAACTTGGAGGCAACTGAGATGTCCTTCAGGAAGTGAATGAACACATAGACTGCAGTATATCCAGGCAACGTAGTGTTATTCTGTGCTAAAAAATGTGTGAGCAAGGTATGGAGGCTTGAAGAGACAGGCAGGGAACCTTAAATGCATATGACTTACTGCAAGAAGCCAATCTGAAATAGTTACATAGCTTACAGTTCCAGCTCTATTGACATTCTGGAAAAGGCAAAACTATGGAGAGGGTGAAAAGATCAGTGGGTTGCCAGGAGTTGTGGGGTGAACAGGCATAGACAGAGTACAGAGGATTTTTAAGGAAGTGAAACTATTCTGTAGGATACAATAAATAATGGTGAGATACATTTGCCAAAACCTGTAGGATGTACAACACCAAGAGTGAGCCCTAATGTAAACCCTAGACTCTGGGTGATCATGCTGTGTCAATGCAGATTCATCAGTTGTAACCAACACACTGCTCTGGTGCAGGATATTGATAGGATAGTGGAAGAGTGGAAGGCTCTGAGACCCTGTGTGTGTGTGTGTGTGTGTGTGTGTGTGTGTGTGTGTGTGTGTGTCTTTGAGAGGTGGGAAGCAGCGATGGCAGAGCAGGGGGCATACGGGAACGCTCTGTACACTCCACTCAATTTTTCTGTGCACCCAAAACTCCTCTAAAAAAAATAAAACCTATTAAAACAAAAAACATTCCAGTACTGTCACACAGCTGCCCCTCTTTGAGTCCCTAATTTGTCTGGGCCACTTCAGAGTCAAACTTCTGTGAATACTTGCCTTGTTAACAGGTATTCTTTCAACGTCTTTATCTGACATCCACTCTTTATTTCACTACATGCTTAAGTTTGCCTCCAGATCTCTCCAAAAACGTTATCTCTAGCTATGGACACCAAAGACTCCGTGGTGAACACCTAATGCTTATTTTTTATTTGCCATCTTAAATGACATTCTAGCAACTATAGAGGACAAAAAAGTCTCTTCTACTCTCTTAAGGTCTCTGGTTGGGCCTAAGATAAAAAATGACATAAGACAGATTAACAGGAGAAGGGCATACAGCTTTTATTAAATGTTTACATGTATATGGGAGACTTCAGAAGAGATTGAAGACCCAAAGAAGTGACCAGAGCAAGAAGCTTTTACACCTTTCAGAAAAAGAATCAATAAACTTGTGAAGAATGGATTATAAAAAGGGGTTTGGGCTGTGGGTAGGTAGTCCATGGTAAGATAGTTACTAAGAAGATGGGGGCTAGTTCTGATACTGGCTCAACACAAGGTTGACATAAGGGAAGCCATATTGTAGAAAAGAAACAATATTGTAACTTTGAATAACCTCTGGGATTAGGAGGTTAGGGATTTTATGGTCCCTCCCGGTTGCTATAAGTAGATAACTTTGTTCTTTTGAGTTCCTTAGGAGTGTGATGACCTCTGGGCAGAGAGACTATGCTGATAGCCATCATCAATGACAAGTGAAATATCAGGGTATAGGGCATTGCTCCAGTCTCTGATGCATATTCAGTAAAACAAAAGACTGCCAGGAACTAAGACCAGATGTCTGCCTCCACCTGGAGACCAGATGGATGCCCCCACCCTGGGACCAGATGTTTCCCTCCACCTGGAGACCAGATAGATTCCCCCACCTGGAGACCAGATGTCTGCCTCCTCCTGGAGACCAGATGGATGCCCCTACCCTGAGACCAGATGTCTGCCTCCACCTGGAGACCAGATGGATGCCCCCACCCTGGGACCAGATGTCTGCCCCCACCTGGAGACCAGATGGATGCCCCCACCCTGGGACCAAACGCCTCTCCCACTTGGGGACCAGCCCTCTATATAGCTGGCCTGTAGTTTTTGTTCCGTAAGATGGTTCTTTGACAGTTAGTTGGCCATCTTCCCCCTTGCTAGCAAGCTGTAATAAACTGCCCTTTCTCTGCCACCATCTTGCCTCTTGATGATTAGCTTTTGTCTCACAGTGAGCAGATCATGCCCTGTGTGTGGTAACAGCTTAACAAGGTTTGTTAGTATGATTGCTCAGCTGACAATTCTCCTACCCCCTCATCTCTGGTGATTAAGAAGATCTTCTGTCTTCTTGTTTCCAAAGAGGATACCTTTCACATGGGAGTTTTACCTCCTGCTCTCAGGAAGAAAAAGGAGTGTCCAAGCATCCTTCTTGCACATGCTGTGTCTTAAGTGAGTTGAATTCAAAATAACCAATGTGTCAATGTGGCACCTTTTCGGGGGTGACATGTTCTGCTTTCCTTCAGAGCAGTCCAAGTAAGTGGCTCGCTCATCTTTGTTCCTCATGGCACTATCATCTCTGGCTCCTGACAACCAGAAAATTCTCCTTTCATTCCTATCTTTCCCAATGCTTCTCCACAGCACTGTTTGCCAGCTTAGGCTTCTCTGTCTGGGTGTTAAAATTTGAAGTGCATTCATAGCTCAACCCTGAGCCCTGCAGAGTTGCTACAATTTTTTTAATAACCTCTGTGTTAGTCCATTTCTAGTCTGTTTCTAAGGCATTAATTATGAACTCTATGCTTACAAACTCCAGATTTTGTTTCCATCCAGAATTAGATATACGACTGCCTCATTGGTCTTCTTGTTACCAAACCAAAGTGAGTTCACTTCCTGGTGAGGAAAAATCAGACTCTCCACCAGAAGTAATTGTCACACAAAGTAGAGCTTATTTGGTGAAAATAGGAGGACACTTGGAATCATTTCCAAAGTCGTGACTGTCCCCAAGCATGGGAAAGTAGGGGCCTTTTATTTTGTATGGGGAATGAATATACAAAAGGAAGAAGTGAGCGTTCACTTGTGCAGGCTCAGTTGGCACTTCTTGGCTCACTGCATGGGGCTTGGTCTGGTTCATGGTGGTTGGTGATTGCATCTCAACATAACAGCAACAACAAAAAAACAATGTGGAGAAACAGTTAAATGTTTCTGAAACCTCCCTTGAGTTCCTTGGGGGTAATTAGTCAGAGACATTTTGACTTGTGTCAATGCAAATAACCAATAATCATTCTATATAAGATAAATAAAATGAGTTTTACTTGAGCCAGAGTGAGGATTATAACCCTGGGAGGTCTTTTCCAAAAAGGAAGAAAGTGTTCCAGAGAAGCATGGTTTTCAGTAGAGTTTTCTATCTTTTTAGAACAAAGAACATACATTAAACACCCCCAGGGTACATTTTCAAAGTTTCAAAGAGGTTTTTAGTGGCAAATTAGCAGGTCAACATGACCCTGATGTCAGGAAAGGGACCAACAGGGGTATTATGAAAAGGGTGTAGGAGAGGAAGTATGCATCCTTATCTTAAGAGAGTGCATTCTTCACTTTAGTGGTTAAAGCAGATATACAATGTATGTTTGATACGCCATAAGTCGGGCTTCTTTAGATCAAGCCAAATGAGTTTGGATTTGAATAGTTACCCCATATACCTCAATACGTGGAAATCTTTTGAAACTTGGATGCCTTATAGACACAACATATTAAAAAGGGTCCAACCATAAAACCTTGATCTTCTTCTTCCTCACCTTGGCCATGCTCCAGATTTCCTGAGTGGATCATACCACTGTTTACCTCATGACCTGGTCCAAACTCCAGAGGTGTTTCCTCATCCTGTATCTATCTGCCACATCATAGACAATCCATTGCCCAGTCCTGTCCATTCTTCCTCTGATATATGTCTCCAAATACTTCTCTCTATTTCCATGACTAATCCCCCAACCATTTGTCTAATCATTTGCTCCTTGAAGGACATCTGTGCTGTTTCCAGTTTGGGGCCATAATGAGCAGAGCTGCTAAGAACACATTCACAGGATTTTTCATGAACACGTGTTGTTGGCCTCAGGGCTGGCGTCCTCCAGACCACCCTCAGGTTTGGTGCCTCACTCCTTAGAAGGACTCACTGGACTCCACAAAGGTGACTACCTGGAGGTCCAACTACTACCACATGGCCCAAGCCCCTCCACCAGAAATCACACTGGGAGCCCAAGGCCCCAGCTAAACAAAGACACTCTTTTTTTTTTTAATTTTTTATTTATTGCAGTGACATTGGTTTATAACATTGTATAAATTTCAGGTGTACATCATTATACTTCTATTTCTGCATAGATTACATCATGTTCACCACCCAAATACTAATTACAACCCATCACCACACACATGTGC
>CM053537.1:38896045-38946060 GCA_028646465.1 Rhinoceros unicornis
CTCTGCTTCAATGGCCCGGGGTCTGCAGGTTTGGATCCCAGGTATGGACCTATACTGCTCATTGGTCGTGCTGTGGTGGTGACCCACATACAAAATAGAGGAAGATTGGCAATAGA
Organism: Rhinoceros unicornis; assembly: GCA_028646465.1. Taxonomy (NCBI): domain Eukaryota; kingdom Metazoa; phylum Chordata; class Mammalia; order Perissodactyla; family Rhinocerotidae; genus Rhinoceros; species Rhinoceros unicornis. The sequence continues at coordinate 38,896,162 of CM053537.1, forward strand.
TGTTAGCTCAGGGTGAATCTTTCTCAGCAAAGAAAAAAAAAAGTTTCCAAGGCCCCTGTCTGCTGCTGGGGCACCCTCTTCCCACCCCAGGCCAAGAAACATGACCCAAGGTGGATTGAGATGAGGCCAAGCACCTGGGCAGCTGGTGGTGTGTCCCTGCAGCCCCCCAATCCCGATCTTGATCCATCATGCTAACTACAGTGCCAGTTGCCAGGTGCCACCTGCCTGTTAGTCGCTTTTATAGCTTTCAAAGAGGTTGGCCAGGAGGTCGGGGGGGCCAGGCCGGAGTTGGGAGAAGGTGGGGATGGGAGGAGGGGCGGGGAGGAGAAAGGTGAGGGGTGAGGGCTGAGGGTCAGGGGGTGGGGCTGGGTTGTGGGAGGCAGTCCAGACATGGAGGAGTAGTAGTTGTTATGATTCTTTTTATGACTATTTAGAAATATTAACATATATAATTAACAAATATTAACATAATATAACATATATAATAAGTACTTTAAATATCTTACAAATTTAGTTAATATACATAAAAATGCAGGTCATGTAACTTTTATAATAGTGATATATGCATATAAATGTAAATATGTAAATAAATATGACAATTATTGTCGTTGTTAGGGGAATCGGTAACTCTCTGTTGCTTTTGAGATGATGGGAGATGTGCCTCCTTGATCTCACCGTATCTTGCATTAGGGGAACAAGTAACACTTTGTTGGAACTGGAGCGACCCTGGCAGCCTTGATTATCTCATGGAAGCTCTTGCCTGTGGCCCAGACTATCCCTATGTGTCCCAGACCTGGTCTTCATGCCAGGAAGACTGGATGAGTAGTTAAGGTGGCCAGTTGATGCGTAGTTGGTTCCCCCAGCACCTGCCTCCAGGCGTCTAAGTCTCCTGACGTGAAACGCTGGAGCTGGCCCAATCCGGCAGTCCACCTCCCTGGCCAGCTGTCTCCCCCACTGCACACCTGATGTGGAGCAAGGAAGGTTGTTTGAGTCAGATCTTTTAATGCCACGTGCAGGAAAGATACACAGTGTATCTCACAGAGTGAGATCTCCCAGGTGTTTCTCATGAGCTAGCTCCCCGGCGATGCCCGAGATGGCAAGGCTGAGGAAATCTCATGTTATCTGTTTTCAGGAAATCAAGCATCTATTTTTAGCCATGGGATGGACCTTGGCAGCATGGTGTGTACCCCGAATTCCCACTCCTGTGGTCTGGTCTGTTCCTATATGGCCGTGACCAAAGAAAAGAATAAGGGAGCCTGGATGCTGACTCTTCCCAGCCCACACAGTTGCACTTGACCCGAGCACCTGCCGTCAGTCATCAGGCTCTCCAGTCCTTTTGGACAGCGCCTGCCCTAGCCCAGCAGGTGCTATTCTGGCTAGTCATTCCCTGCTTTGCATCACTGAAGAGAAGGTTTGAATAGTGGTTACTCTCTGACTCCATAAGGCCCTGCTATCATTCACCTGGGGACTGTCTAGCAATCATGATTCCCAGCTGTCTTCCACGCCAAGGAGCCCAGAAGATTCTGGGAATGATTTCTGAGATCTTCCTTTCTGATCTCGCTAGACCTGACATCAGGGGAATTAGTAATTCTCTTTTGTTTCTGAAATCCCCTGAGGTGTGCCTTCCTGTTACCATGAGGTTTGGCATCAGGGGAATTAGTAAGTCCTTGTTGGAGCCGAAGGGACCCTGGCAACCTAGATTATCCTAAGGAAGCTCTTGTCTGTGGCCTGAACTATCCCTACATGTCCCAGACCCGGTGACCGATACCAGGGAGCCTGAAGCCTGGTCAGTGTGGCATAGGCATGCATAATTGGCTCCCATAGCACCTGCTCTCGGGCATCCAGGGCTCCTTGGCCTGTGCAACTGTAAACAACTGGTCCAGAGGGCCATCTTCCTGGGTACATGTGTTCCCCCCACTGCACCCTTGATCCAGAGCAAGAAAGGTCATTTCAGCCAGACCTTTCATGGCGCTGTACATATAAGATGCACAGGGTTTCCATGGGAGTGAGGTCTCCCAGATGTTTCTCATGAGCTGAGTCCTGGGCACTGCCTGGTTTGGCAATACTCCAGAAATCCCATGCGATGTGGCTTCAAGAGAACAGACGTCTCTTTTGTGAACAGGCTGTACCCTGGCAGCCTGGTACATCACCCTGAAGTCCCCTGCTATGGTCCTATTTCGTCCCTCTACAGCCAGGATCTGGGGACTGATCACAGGCAGAGTGGATGCTGAGTTATGCTGGCACACACGCATTACGCACCCCAGCACCTGCCTTCAGTCATCAGGCCCTCCAGGCCTGTAGGACAGGGTTTGCTTTAGCCCATAAGGCCTTATCCTGGGGCAGTGATTCACCACTTTGAGAAACTGAAGAGAAGGTTTCAAATGTGTTTACCTTCAGACCACTTAAGTCCCAGCTATCCTGTTTCCCTGGGGCCTCCCTGACAATCATGCCTGTGGAGGCCTCCAAGTTCATGACATTTGCCTCCTGATCCCTCAAGGTTTAGCATTAAAGGAATTAGTAACGCTCTGTTGCTTTGAGGTCCCTGAAGATCCGCCTCCCTGATCCCACGAGATCTGGTGTCAGATGAATAAGTAACTCTCTTTTGGAGATGGAGGGATGCTGGAGGCCTTAATAATCCCTGGGAAGCTTTTGTCTGTGGCCCGGACTATCCCTATGTGTCCCAGACTCAGTGATAGATACAAGGGAGTCTGGAGGCCTGGTCAGTATGGCACCTGCAAGCACAGTTGGCTCCCGATAAATGTGCATTCAGGGATCCAGGGCTTCTTAGTTGATGAAACAAGGGCCACCTCAGCCCAGCAGGCCATCTTCCTGGGGCCAGCAGTTCCCCACACTGCACTTCAGGTGTGGAGCTGGAGTGGTGTTGAGCCAGATCCTGCTTGGCCCTGTGCAGAGAATATACATAAGGTTTCTGTGGGAATGAGGTCTCCCAGGTGTTTCTCATGACCTGACTCTCCCACAATGCCCAGGATGGCAAGACTAAGGAAATGCCATGTCATCTGACTTCTGGGGAACAGGCATCTCATTTTTGGCAGGGGCTGTATCACCGAGGCACTGTGTGTCACCCAGAAGTGCCCGCCTCACTGTGGTCTTGTCTGTCCCTGTATAGCTGGGACTTGGGTAAAGAACTGAAGGAGCCAGTATGCTGATTCAACCTGGACCACGTATACACAGTTTGCACCCAACCACCTTCCCTTAGTCATCAGGCCTTCCAGTCCTGTTGGATAGGGTTTGTCCTAGCCCAACAGGCATTATCCTAAAGCCAGTGGTCCCTCATTTTTTGCTTTGAAGAGAAAGTTTGAATTGTGGTTACCCTTAGACTCCATAAGACTCTGCTATTATTTACCCTGGGCCTGCCTGGCAATCCTGATTCCCAGCTGTCTTCCACCGCATGGCCTCTGTAGAGGCCCAGAATGGTTTCTGAGATCTCACAAGAACTTCCTTCCTGATCTCACAAGACCTGTTGATCTCTGTTGCTTCCAAGATCCTGTGAAATCTGCCATCCTGTTTCCATGAGGTCTGGCTTCAGGGAAATAGTAACTCTGTTGGAACCGGAGGGACCCTGGCAACCTGGATTATCTTAGAGAAGCTCTTGCCTGTGGCCCTGACTATACCTACACGTCCCAGATCGAAGACTGATACCAGAGAGCCAGAGGCCTAGTCAATGTTCCACAGGCATGCACAATTGGCTCCTGCATTTGGTGGCGATGGTTTCCCCTACTTCAATCCTGATGCAAAGTGAGGAAGGTCGATTCAGCCAGACCCCTTATGGCCCTGTACCAATAAGATACACAGGGTTTCTGTGGGAGTGAGGTCTCCTAGGTGTTTCTCATGAGCTGGGTCCTGGTTACTGCCTGTTTTGGCAAGGCTAAGGAAGGACCACGAGACATGGCTTCAAGAGAACAGACATCTCTTCTTTGAATGGGCTGGACCCTGGAAGCAAGGTCTATCAACCTGAAGTCCCTGGCTGCATTCCAGTCTGTCTCCGTACAGCTGGGAACCCAGGAACTGATCCCAGGCAGAGTGGATGCTGAGTCATGTCGGCCCACATGTGGGCATTATGCACCTGAACACCCGCCCTCAGCTGTCACACCCTCCAGGACTGTTGGATACGGCCTTCCCTAGCCCACAAGGCCTTATTCTGGGGCCAGCGTTTCTCTGCTTTGCAAAAATGAGGGAAGGTTTCAAATGTGTTTACCCTCAGACCACATAGGCCTTGATATCCTTTTGTCCTGGGGTCTCTCTCACAATCATGTTTCCCAGCTGTCTCACATCAGGCCCGTAGTGGCCTTAGAGATCTTGTGAGATCTATATCCTCATCCCTTAAGATCTGGCATCGGGGGAATTAGCAACTATCTTTTGGAGCTGGAGGGACCCCAGAGGCTTCTATTATTTCTTGGAGGCTCACACCTGTGGCCTGGACTATTTCTACATATCCAAGGCCCGGTGACTAATACAAGGGAGTCAGCATGCATAATCAGCTTGGCTCCCACAAGGTGAGCATTCAGGATCCAGGGCATCATGGTCTGTGAAATGATGGCTGCTCCAGCCCAGTGGGACATCTTTTTTTGGGGGGGGGGCAGTGGTTTCTCCCACCACTCTCCTAATGTGGAGCTGGAATGATCATTGAGCCAGATCCTTATTTGCCCTCTGCCTGGAGATAGACAGGGTTTACTGTTGAAGTGAGGTCTCCCCGATGTTTCTCATGACCTGACTCCCCAGCGATACTCAGGATGTCAAAGGCTGAGGAAATCCTGTTCCATCTGGCTTTGGGGAAACTGGGATCTCTTTTTTTGGCACAGGCTGGATGTTGGCAGCATGGTGTGTCAACCTGAAGGCCCCTGCTGTTCAGGTTGACACACCATGATGTGTTCTCTTCCTATACGGCTAAAAACCCAGGAAAACAATGGAGGGAGCCTAGATGCTGAGTCAAGCTGGCCCACGCATGTGTAGATGAGACCCAAACACCTGCCCTCAGATATCAGACCCTCCAGGTCTGTTGTACAGAGCCTGTTTTAGCCCACCAGGCTTTATCCTGGGGCCAGCAATTTCCCATTTTTCACCACTGAAGATGAGGTTTGAATTGTGGTTGCCTTCAGATCCCGTAAGGCCCTGCTATTCTTTTACCCAGGGCCTGTATGGCAATCATGATTCCCAGCTGTGTCTCGTCTCATAGAGCCCTGGTCAGGCCCGGAACGGCTTTAGACATCTCATGAGATCTGGCTTCCTGATCCTGCAAGATCTGGCATCAGGGGAATTATTAACACTCTTTTGGAGCTAGAGGGACCCTGGTAGCCTGGATTATCCCCTGGAGGCTCCCGCCAGTGGCCAAGACTATCCCTACACATCCCAGACCCTTTGGTCGATACCAGGGAGTTTGGATCCCTAAGCGGTATGGCATGTGATATGCAGTTGACACCTGCAGCACCTGCATTCAGACATCTAGAGCTCCTTGACCTGTAAAACAGGGATTGCCCCAGTCCATCAGGCCATCTTTATGAGGCGAGAGATTCCCCCCACTGCACTCTTGTTACACAGAGGAAAAGTTTGTTTTTACCATACCCTTTATGGCCTGTGCAGGGAAGATACACAGGGTTTCTGTGGGAGTGAGGTCTCCCAGGTGTTTCTCAAAAGCTGACTCCTCAGCACTGCTTGAGATGGCAGGCTAAGGAAATCATGTGCAATATATTTTAGAGGAATAGGCATTTCTTTTTTGGCACAAGCTAGACTTCAGGAGAATGGTGTGTCACCTAGAAGTCCCTCCTTGTGGTCTGGCCTGTGCCTGTGCAGCTGGGACCTGGGAAAAGAATGGAAGGAGCCTGGAGGAATCAAGCATGCCCATGCATGTGTCGTTTGCACCTGAGAGCCTGCCCTCAGTCAAAAGGCCCTCCAGGCCTATTGGATAGGACCTTCCCTAGCCCACCAGGTCCTATCCTTGGGTCAGCGGTTCCCGATTTTGCACAGTTGAAGAGGTTTGAACTGTGGTTACCCTCAGACAATAGAAGGCCCTGCTATCCTTGTTTCCTAGGGCCTCTCTGACAATCATATTTCTCAGCTGTCTTCCATCAGGCCACAAATGGCTTCCAAGATCCTGCGAGATCGGCCTCCCCGAACCTGTGAGGTCTAGCTTCAGGGAAATTAGTAACTCTCTTTTCCAGTAGTCAGGACCCTAGTAGCCTAGATTATCCCTAGGAATCTCTGACCTGTGGCCCAGACTAAGTCTACACATCCCAGTCCTGGTGACTGATACCACAGATTCTAACTGAACAGTCAACGTGGCACACACATGCACAGTTGGCTCCTGCAACATCTACCTTCAGGAACCCAGAGCTTCTTAGCCTGTGAATAGAGGGCCTCCCAGCCCAGTGGACCATCTTCTTGGGGTAAACGGTTCCCCACACTGCTCTCCTGATGCAGATCTGGAAAGGTTGTTGTTAAGCCAGACTATTATTAGCCCTGTGCTGGGAAATTACACTAGGTTTCTGTAGGAGGGAGGTTTCCCAGATGTTTCCTGTGACCTGACTCCTCGACAAAGCCCAGGATGGCAAGGCTAAGGAAATCCCATGCAATCCTTCATCCGGGTAACACATCTCTTTTTGGGTCCAGCTGGAACTCAGAAGACTTGTATGTCATCCAGCAAGTACCCCCCTGTGGTCTGATCTGTCACTATATGACTGGAATCTGGAATGCTGATTCAACCCAACCTGCGCATGCTCAATTTGCACCTGAGCACCTGCCCTCACTCATCAGGACCTCCATGTGTGATGGATAGGGCCTGTCCTAGCCCACTAGGCATTATCTTGGGTCCAGCATTCCTGGTTTTGCTCCATGAAGAGGAGGTTTGAATTATATTTACCCTTAGGCCTCATAAGGCCTTGTTATTCCTTTATCCTATAGCCTGTCTGGCAATCATAATTCCTAGTTGTGTCAAATCCCGTGGAGCTCTGGTCAGGCCCGGGATGATTTCTGATATCTCAGGATATCTGTCTCCCTGATTCCGTGAGACCTGGCATCAGGGAATTAGTAAGCCTCTGTTGAGGCTGAAGGGACCCTGGCAGCCTGGATTATTCCCCGGAAGCTCGCACCTGTGGCCTGGACTATCCATACACGTCCCAGACTTGATTGCCGATACCAGGGTGCCTGGAGGCCTATGCAGTGTGGCACAGGCATGCACAGTTTTCTCCTGCAGCACCTGCCTTCTTGCGTCAGGGCTCCTGGGCCTGTGAAACTGGAGCTACCCCAGATCCATGGGCCATGTTCCTTGGGCCAATGTTTCCCCCACAGCATTCCAGATATGGAGCAGGAAAGGTCGTTTGAGCCAGTTTATGGCCTTGTGCTGGAAATGCACACAGGGTTGCTGTGGGAGTGAGTTCTCCCATGTGATTCTCGTGAGCTGACTCCCAGCACTGCTCTGAATGGCAAGGCTAAGGGAATCAAGTGTCCTTTGGCTTCCAGGGAACAGGCGTCTATTCTTCGGGATGAGCTGGACTTTGGCACCCTGGTGTGTGATGAATAAATGAAAAACAATAAGATATGTTGAGGTATGAGGAAGCCACTTGGTTAAAACTAATGCAGTCTGACCTTGTTTTTCAAGAAAGGCCTGATGTGGCCTGTTGAGCATGCATTGTACATCTGCGTTAAACATTTACAATATCCCAAAGCTGAGGTTTATGCCTTTAAAGCTAGGAATGTGTGCCTCCCCCCATATCAACATTCACTTAAAGATAAGCATTTCTTCCCAGACATTAAAGATTAATCACCAACCTACTGTGCTCATCTTGTGGCCACTGACCTGCTGTGCTAGCAAAACATGTTGTGACTGCAGTAAAAGAGACATTCCTGTCATGTGGTATATGTTCCTTGTTCCAAGAAGATGTACAGCCGAGCTGTATACCCTGTTTCTTCAGAGCGCTTCCTTCCTTGGTAAAGGTTCTCTCTCAGGCTATAGTCCTCAAAACTGGCTTATATAGTAAACTCACCCAATTTTGATTCACAGATTGATTATGAATTATTTGCATTGACATGTGTTATTCAGAAGACCTTCACTGTGGTTTTGTTGGTCCCTATAGGACTTAAACTTAGGGAAAAAATGAAGGGAGCCTGGATTCTGAGTCATGCCAGCCCAGCATGTGTAGATCACACCTGCCTTCAGTCATCGGCCCTCCAGGCCTGTTGAATAGGGCCTGCCCTAGCCCACCAGGCATTATCCTAGGGACAGCTATTTCCTGCTTTTTGCCATTGAAGAGGAGGTTTGAATTGTGGTTACCCTCAGAACCCATAAGGCCCTGCAGTTCTTTTACCCTGGGCCTGTCTGGCAATCATGATTCCGAGCTGCCTCCCATCCATGGAGCCCTGACCAGGCCGGTAATGGCTTCTGACATTTGTTAGATCTCCCTCCCTGATCCCATGAGATTTGGCTTCAGGGAAATTAGTCACTCTCTGTTCCTTCCAAGATGATGCCAGATGTGCCTCCCTGATCTGATCAGACCTGGCAGACTTTTTAGTAAGTCTCTGTTGAAGCTGAAGGGACCCTGGCAGCCTGGAGTATCCCCTGGAAGCTTCTGCATGTGGCCCAGACTATCCTTACATGTCCCAGACTAGTGACTAATTCCAGGAAGCCTGAATGCCTAGTCATTGTGGCACATGCATGCATAGTTGGCTCCCACAGCACCTGCCTTCAGGCACCCAGGGCTCTTTGGCTTGTGAAACAGGGGCCATCTTCCTGTGGCCAGTGGTTCTTCACACTGCACTCCTGATCTAAATATGGGAAGGTTGTTTAGCTAGGCCTTCACTGGCCCTGTGCCAGGAAGACACACAGGGTCTCTGTGGGAGCGAGGTCCCCCAGGTGATTCTCATGAGCTCACTCCCCAGTACTGCTGGGGATGTCGAAGCTAAGGAAATGAAGTGACATTTGACTTCTGAGGAACAGGCATCTCTTTTTTGGGATGAGTTGGACCTTAGCAGCATGGTGTGTCACCCATAAGAACCTGCTCTGGTCTGGTCTGTCTCCCCTATAGGGCAGAGATCCAGAAAAGAATGCAGGGAACCTGGATGCTGAGTTAAACTGACCCTGGCATGTATGGATTGCACCCAAGCACCTGCCCTCAGTCATTAACCCTCCAGGCCTGTTAGGTAGGGCCAAGCCCTGGCCCACCAGGCCTTATCTTGGGGCCAGTAGTTCCCTGCTTTTTGCCATAGAAGAGGAGGTTTGAATTGTGGTTACCCTCAGACACCATAAGGCCCTGCAATTCTTTTACCCTGTTCCTGTCTGGCAGTCATGTTTTCTAGCCGTCCTCTATCCCTTGGAGCCATGGAGAGGACCAGATTTGTTTCCCAGATACTGCAAGATAGCCTCCTGATCCTGTGAGACTTGACAGCAAGGAAATTAGTATCTCTCTGTTGCTTCCGAGATCCTGTGAGGTCTCCCCGAGCCCACAAGATCTGGTATCAGGGCAATTATTAACTCTGTGTTAGAGTTAAAGGGATTCTGCCAGCATGGATTATTTCACAGAAGCTCTTGCCTGTGGCTGGGACTATGACTACAGGTCCCAGACCCAGTGACTGATACCAGGGAGCCTGAACGCCAAGTTAGTGTGGCACATGCATGGGCAGTTGGCTCTCACAGCACCTGCCTTCAGGCATCCAGGGCTTCTTTACCCTTGAAATGGGAGCTGCTCTAGCCCAGCGGGTCAATTTCCTGCGACAGCAGTTCTCCCCACTGCAATTCTGAAGCTGAGTGGGGAAGAACATTAGAGCCAGACCCTTTATGGCCCTGTGCAGGGAAGATACACAGGGTTTCTATGGGAGTGAGGTCTTCTAGGTGTTTCTCATGAACTGACTCAATGGCACTGCCCAGGATGGCAAGGTTGAGGAAATCACGTGAGATAGGTCTTCAGGAGAACGGGAAACTCTTTTTTGGTATGGGGTGGATGCCGGCAGCTGGGTGCATCACCCAGAAGTCCCCAACTGTGGTCCAGCCTGTCTTTATCTAGCAGGGACACGGGGACTGATCACAGTCAGGCAGAATGGTGATTCAAGCTGGCCTGCCCATGAACATTTTGCACCCGAGAAGCTGCCCTCAGGCATCAGGCCCTCCAGCCCTGTTGGATAGCGCCTGACTAACCCGTCAGGCCTTACCATGTTGCCAGAGGTTGTCCACTTTGTGCCATTGAAATGGAGGTGTGAGTTTTCTTTACCCTCAGATCCCATAAGTTCCTGCTATCCTTTTTCCCTGGAGCATTTCTGGCAATCATGATTCCCAGCTGACTCCATTAGTCCCAGAATGGCTTCTTAGATCCTGTGAGATCTGCCTCCCTGATTCCATGAGATCTGACATCAGGAGAATTAAGCCAGATCCTTTATGGCCTATGCCGAGAAGATACACCAGTGTTCTGAGGGAGTGATGTATCCTAGGTGTTTCCAATAATCTGACTCCCCAGCAATGCCTGGAATGGCAAGGCTAAGGAGATCCCATGCCATCTGGCTTCAGGAGTAAAACATCTCTTTTTGGGTATGGGCTGAACCTTGTAGCATGGTGTGTCACCCAGAAGTACCCCTCTGGGTCCAGTCTGTCCCTGTACAGCCAGAAACCAGGAAAGGAACTGACGGAGCCTGAATGCTGATTGAACCTGGCCTGTGCATGCACGGTAGGAACAGGAACACATGTCCTCAGGCATCAGGCCCTCCCAAGCCTGTTGGGAGTGCCTCCTCTAGCCCACCAGGCGTTAACCTGGGGCCAGTGGTTCCCCGCTTTTGTGCCAATTCAAGAGGAGGTTTGAATTTTGGTTATGCTCTGCCATCCATTTACCCTGAATCCTGTCTGACAACATGATACTCAGCTGTCTTCCATCCTATGGAGCCCTAGAAAGGCCTGGAATGGTTTCTGAGATCTTGTGTGTTCTGCCTCCCTGATCCTGTGAGATTTGGCATAGGGGGATTAATATATCCCTGTTGCAGCTAAGGGTACACAGGAACCCTGGAATATCTCATGAAAGCTCTTGTCTGTGGCCAGGACTATCCCTATGCATTCCAGACCTGGTGACAAGACAGGGAGCATGAATGCCAAGTTAGTGTGGCATATGCATGCACATTTGGCTCCTGCATCACCTGCCTTCAGGAATCTAGGGCTCCTTGACCTGTGAAATGGGGTGCAATCAAGCCCAGCAGGCCATCTTCTTGGGACAGCGGTTTCCTCCAATGCGGTTTTTATGCAGAGCGAGGAAAGGCTTTTGAGCCAGACTCTTTATGGCCCTGTGCAGGGAAGATACACAGGGTTTCTGTGGGAGTGGGGTCTTCTAGGTGTTTCTCATGACCTTACTCCCTGGCAATGCCTGAGATGGCAAGGCTAAGGAAATTCCGTGCCAACTGGCTCCCAGGGAATCTCTTTTTTGGCATGGGCTGAACCTGGGCAGCACTGTGTGTCACCCAGAACTCCCCTGCTATGGTCTGAATTTTTGCTATATGTATGGAACCTGGAAAAAGAATCGAGAGCCTGATGTTGAGTCAACCTGAGCTGTCCATGCACAGTTCACAACAAAACCCCTGCCCACAGCCATCAGCCGCCCCTGGCCCATTGGATGGGGCCTGCCCTACCTACCAGGCATTATCCTGTGGCCAGGGCTTTTCTGCTTTGCGTCATTGAAGAAGAGGTTTGATTGTGGTTATCCTCCAAACACATAAGGCCCTGCTATCCTTTTACCCCGGGGCCAATCTGGCAATCATGATTTCCAGCTGTCTACACCCCAAGGAGCCCTGGAGAGGCCTGGAATTGTCTTGAGGCACCATGAGACAGCTTCCCTGATCCTGCAAGACTTGACATCAAGTGAATTAATATCTCTCTGTTGCTTTTGAGATCTCATGAGCTCTGTCTCCCTAAACCCACAAGATCTGGCATCAGGGTAATTAGTAACTTTCTGTTAGAGCTGGAGAAACCCTGGCAGCCTAGACTATGCCACAGAAGCTCTTGCCTGTGGCCTGAACTATTGCTACAGATCCCAGACCCAGCGACTGACACCAGGGAGCCTGGGTGCCTAGCTAGTGTGGCACATGCCAGGGCAGTTGGCTCCTACAGCACCACCTTCAGGAATCCAGGGCTCCTTCGCACTTGAAATGGGCCTGCTCCAGTCCAGCAGGCCATCTTCCTGGGACAGCCTTTTCTCACTCTGCACTCCTGATGCAGACCTGGAAAGGTTGTTGAGCTGGACCCTTACTGGCCCTGTGCCAGGAAGATAGACAGGGTTTTTGTGAGAATGAGGTTTCCCAGGTGTTTCTCATGATCTGACTCCTTGGCACTGCCCAGGATGGCAAGGCTGAGGAAATCCTGTGCCATCTGGCTTCCAGGAAACAGGCATCTCTTTTTTGGTAGAGGCTAGACTTTGGCAGCACGTTGTGTCACCGAGTAGACCCCCTCTGTGGTCTGGTCTTTCCCTATAATTTGAGACCCAGGAAATAATGGAGGCAGTCTAGATGCTGAGTCATTGGCCTACGCATGCATGGTTTGCACCCAAGCACCTGCCATCAGTCATCAGGTCCTCCAGGCCTGTTGGACAGAGGCTGCCCTAGCCCACCAGGCCTTATCCTCTGGCCAGCGATTTCCTGCTTGGGGCAGTTGAAGAGGAGGTTTGAACTGTGGTTGCCCTCAGAATCCCTGAGACCTTGCTCTCCTTGTTCCCTGGGGCCTCTCTGGCCATTGTGTTTCCCACCTGTCTTCCAGCAGGCCCTGCATGGCTTTCATGATCCTGCAAGTTCGGCCTCTCTAATCCCATAAAATCTGCATCAGGGGAAATAGTAACTCTTTTTGGTACTGGAAGGATGCTGGCAGCCTGGATTATCCCTCAGAAGATCCCATCTGTGGCCTGAACTATCCTTACACATGTCAGACCTGGTAATCAATACCAGGGAGTCTAGATGCCTAGTCAGTATGGCTTGCACATGCGCAGTTGCTTCCAGCAATATCTGAGGGCTTTTTGACCTGTGAAATGAGAGCCGCCCCAGGCTAGCAGGCCATCTTTCTAAAGCCAGTGGTTTCCTGAACTGAACTTTTGATGCTGAGCTGGAAATGTTATTTAGCCAGACCCTTACTTGTCCTGTGCCTGGAGTGAACCTCGGCAGCATGGTGTGTCTTCCAGAATTTCCTGCTTGTGGCCTGGTATGTCCCTACATGCCCCAGTAGTGGGTAAGCACCCCAAGGATCCTCAATGTGCAGTCACGCTGTTCCATGCAGTCGCAGTTTCCACTAGAGCACCTGCCCTCGGTCCTCATGCCCTCAAGGTCTGTTAGATAAGGCCTGCCCTCGCCCACAAGGCACTCTCCTGGGGCTAGTGGTCTGCCACACGGCTTTGTTGATAAGGGGGTTTGAATTGTAGTTGCCCTCAGACCTCATAATGCCCTCTTCTTTTCCCTGAGGCCTGACTGGCAATCCCGATTCCTAGCTGTCTCCTATCCCTTGTAGCGCTGGTCTGGACTGCAACGGCTCCAAGATCCCATGAGATCTGGTTCTGATCTCACGAGATCTGAGTTCAGGTGTGTTCGTAATTTTGTTTTGGAGCTGGATGGACCTTGGAAGACCATAGTGTCCCCCTGAAGCCCCTGCCTGTTGCCCAGACCATCCCTACATAGCCAACATCTGGGGACTAGTACCAGGGAGCATGGATGCCTAGTTAGTGCAGCTTGTGTATTTGCACTTGGCTACCACAGCACCTGCATTCAGGCATCCATGCCTTCTAGGCCTGTAAAAAGCGGACTGCCTCAGCCTGGCAGGCCAACTTCCTGGTGCCAGTGGTTCACCACACTGCACTCCTGATGGGGAGTGGGGAAGGTCATTTGAGCCAGACCCTTTATGGCCCTATGCAGCAAAGATACACAGGCCTCTGTGTGAGTGATGTCTCCCAGGTGTTCTAATGATCTGAGTCCTCAGCACTGTCCTGGAACACAAGGCTAATGAATTTCCATGAGATCAGGCTTTAGGGGAATAGGCATGTTTTTATTGAAAATTGCTAGACCATGGCAGCCTATAGTGTCCCCCAGAAGCTCTAGGCTGTGATTCAGTCTGTCCTACATGGCTGGGACCCAGGCATAAATCCCAAGAAGCCTGGATGCTCAGTCACATTGGCTCATGCATGCACGGTTTAAACCCAAGCACTTGCAATCAGTCATCAGGCCCTCCAGGCCTGTTGTATAGGGCCTGCTCTAGCCCATCAGGCACTATCTTGTGATCAGCAGTTCCTGCATGGCATCACTGATGAGGAGGTTTGAATTGTGGTTATCCTCAGACCTCGCAAGACCCTGCTGTCCTTTTCTCTGGAGCCTGACTGGCAAGGGTTAATTATAGGTCAAGTTCAAAGCTAAGATCAGTTCAAAGACATAATAAGCTAAATTTCAAAGTCTGAGTCCATATTAAGAGTAAGGTTAAATTCAAAATCAAGGACCAAATAAAATTCAAGTTCATGTTTACAATCAAGACTATACATGGTCTGCATGAGAAGTGGGTCTGAATCATCATTTACATCAAGGTCAAAGAGAAATGTAATGTGCTGTTCAACTTAATGTTTGTACTTTAGGCTACATATGGTAGATAATAATTTGGGACAGGAAGAAGTTCTTAACAGGACAAAAATACCAAGGTCAACGCCAAAATCAAGTTCAAGATCAAAGTCAAGTTTAAATCCTACTTCAGGGCCGGCCCATAGCTTAGCGGTTAAGTGCGCGCGCTCCACTGCTGGCAGCCTGGGTTCGGATCCTGGGCAAGCACCGACGCACCGCTTCTCCGGCCATGCTGAGGCCACGTCCCACATATAGCAACTAGAAGGATGTGCAGCTATGACATACAACTATCTACTGGGGCTTTGGGGGGAAAACAAATAAATAAAAATCTTAAAAAAAAAATCCTACTTCACAGTTAATGATATACATGTTCTGGACGTTGTTCTAGGAAAGAACGAGTGTCTGAATCATAGCAATGATTCAGACGAAGAACAGAGTCCAGCTAAAGGTAAAGGAGTCAAGTTCAAAATCTAAACAAGACATGGTGTGGACATAAAGCAGTAATAGGTGTTTGAGTCAAAATCAAGTCAAGGTCAAGGTAAATTTCAAAGTCAGCATCAAAGGGAATATCAAGTCCAACGTCAAGATAAAATTCAAAATAAAAATAAAAATCAAGGTCAAGTTCAAGAAGAGTGCACAGTGTGTGTTCAAGGAGCAATTGTAGAATAGCAAATAATTGATGTGAAAGGAGTGGCATCTAAATTGTGGAGAATGAGCGTGCAAGGGTTGAATAGACAAAGTTTGGTGTGCAAGAATTTGAAGTTGGATGATGGGGTACACCTGTGTAGAGTGGTGGTTGGATTATACAGTGAGTATATACAATGAGTGGAAGTTAAATTGCCCACAGTGAGCTGGCAAAGATTTATTGTTGAATTTCATGTGCAAAGAATGGAAATGGGAAGGTCCAGAATTTGTTTAAAAGACTGCTTGTTGATTCATACGGAGTGAGTATGGAGGAAATAATTGTTCAATGAGCAATAGTGGTGTGTAAGGGGTGTAAGTGGATGGAGAAAAATCAATGTGTCAAGAGAGGCTTTTGAATCACAAACAGTGAGCATTTGAGGAGAGAAAATTGGATTGTGCAAAACGAGTATGCAAAGAGTGGTTGTTGAATTGCACACTGTGAGTGTCCAAAGAGTGGTTGCTGAATCACAGATAATGAGTGCAAGGAGTAGTTGTTGAAACACCAGATGTGTACATAGAGTATATTGAATGGTATACAGTGTGTGTGTGTGTGAAGAGTGATTGTTGAATGCAAAATAGTGAGTATGCAAGAAATAGAGGTTGATTGGACCAGCTGAGAATACATAACACAGTTGTTGAATTTTACACAGGGAGTGTGTAAGGAATGATTGTTGAATGGGACACCATGGAGGTAAAGAGTGGAATTTGGATGGTACAGAATGAGTGAATGTGTATGGAGTTGTTCTTGAATAGCACACAGCATGATTGCAGGGAGTGGTGTTTGAATAGAAAACTGTACAAGAAGCAGATGTTGTATGGAGCAGAATAAATGTGCAAAGGGTGGTTGTTGAATTATTTAGTGTGAATGTGCAAGGATGGCTGTTAAATCACAGTGAGTGATAAGTTGTGATTGTTAAATAAGACACAGGCTATGTGTGAGAGATGGTCGAACAACTCAGAGTGAGTGGTCAAGAATTATAAGTTGGATGGAGCAGAATGAGTGTGTGTACAGTATATATTGCAGATATTGAGTGTGCCAAGAGTGAGTGTTGAATTCCCAAGTGCTGGTAATAAAGAGTGGAAGCTGGGTTCTGCAAAATGAGTGTACCTGAGAGGCTGGTCATCTGCACAATCTTAGAAGTGGATAGTCCACAGCCTTGGATAGTTTGTAAATAGTGGTTGTTAAATGCACACAGTGAGTGTGCAAAGAGCGGCTGTATGAAATGATAGGTTGTTGAATAACACACAGTTTGTGTGCTAGAGGTGATTTTGATGTCTTAGTGTGTGTTGCAAGTAGTGGAATTTGATTTGTGTATATGACTGTGCAGAAACTGGTTGTGGCATCACTCAAAGTGAGCAGAGTGTGTTTACAATAAATAGAATTTGGATAGTGCTAAATTAGTGTTCCAAGAGTGTTTTTAAAATTACTTAGAGTGAATATGCACACAGAGGTTGTTGAGTGGTACACAGTAAGTTCATAAGGAGTGATTGTTGAATGGCATATTGTTGGAATGCAAGGAGTAGAAATTGGACTGGGCAGAATGAGTGTACAGGAACTGAGTTTTTAATTACACACAGTAAAAAGCTGTTTTTAAATTGCACACATTGAATGGGGAAAAGTGACTGTTAAATTGCTCACAGTGAGTGTGTATAAAGTGATTGTTGAATAGGATACAGTGAGTGTGCAAAGACTGAGTGTTGAATAATGGATAGTTGAAGAGCCAAGATTGCATGTTGGATGCTATAGAATGAGTGTATGAAGAGTTCTTGTTGAATAACAAGCAATGAGTGATCAAAGAGTGACTGTTGATTACCATACAGAGAGTGTGCAAGGAGTGATTATGGAATAGTTCAGAGTGTGCAAAAGGGGAAATGTTAGGAGAATAGTGTTAGAGTGATTGATGCATATGCAAACTGTGTTCAAAGAGTGATTGTTAGATGTGAAATAATGAATGCAAAGAGTGGATATTGTATGATACATAGTACTGTGCAGACTGGTTGCAAATTATCAATGTTGCATTTATAAAGGATAGCTGTTAAATGCACACAGTGTGAAAAGTGTGATTTTTCTGTCTCAGATTGTGTGTGGAGAGAGTGGAAGTTGGCTAGTGCAGAAGGAGGGTGTAAAAGAATCACAGTGTATAAAGGGTGATTGTTGAATAGCACAAAATGGATGCGCAAAGGGTGGAATTAGTTTTTTTCTTTCAGTTATATTGAGATATAGTTGATGTACAGCACTGTATAAGTTTAAGGTATATAGCATAATGATTTGCCTTACGTGTATCACAAAATTATTACCACAATAAGTTTAGTTAACATCCATCACCTCACATAGTTACAAAAAAAAAAGAAAAGTGTTTTTTTTCCTTGTGATGAGCACTTTTAGTATCTACTCTCTTAGCAACTTTCAAATATACCACACAGCAGTGTTAACTATAGTCATCCCTACTACTTGTTTATCTTACAACTGGACATTTATGCCTTTTGACGACCTTCACCCAATTCTCCCAATCCCCATCCCTTGCCTCTGGTAACCGTAAATGTGATCTCTTTTTCTGAGTTTGTGTTTTTATTTTTATTCAGATTCCATATATAAGTGAAATCATACAGCATTTGTCTTTCTCAGTCTGATTTATTTCACTTAGTATAATGTTCTCAAATTTCATCCATGTTGTCACAAATGGCAAGATTGCCTTTTTTGTGGCTAATTAGTATTCTGTTACATATATGTTTGCATTTTCATTTGTCTTAAGGTGCTTTTTATTCTTTGATTCATTAGTGGTCCAGGAGAATGTTATTTAATTTCCATGTATTCATGAGTTTTTCAGTTTTTCTCCTGTCATTGATTTATACTTTCATACCATTGTGGTTCAGAGAAGACACTTGGTATGATTTCAGTCTGTTTTGTGGCCTAACATATGGTGCATCCTAGGAAATGTTCCATGTATGCTTGAGAAGAATGTGTATTCTGCAATTGTCAGATAGGATGTTCTATATATGTCTGTTAGGTCCATTCGGTCTATAGTGTTCTTCAAATCTGCTGTTTCTTTAATGATTCTTTGGATGATCTATCCATTGTTGAGAGTGGGATATTAAAGTATCCAAGTATTATTATATTGCTGTTTATTTCTCTTTCTCGCTTTGTTAGTTTTGCTTTATATATTTAGGTGGTTTGATGTTGGGTGCATAAATATTTACAATTGTTATTTCTTTCTGATGGATTGACTCCTTTATCATTATATAGTGAACTTCTTTGCGTCTTTTTACCATTTTTAGTTTAAAGTCTATTTTGTCAGATATAAGTGTAGCTACCCCTGGTTTTTTTTTTTGGTTTCCAGTTGCTTGAACTATCTTTTTCCATCCCATCACTGACAGCAGTATGTATGTCTTTAAAGCTAAAGTGAATCTCTTGTAGGCAGTATATTGTTGGATCTTGTTTTTTTAATCTATTCAGCTATTCTATGTCTTTTGATTGGAGATTTTAATTCATGTATATTTAGAATAATTATTGATAGGTAAAGACTTACTATTGCCATTTTGTTAATTGCTTCCTGACTGTTTTGTAGATCCTTGCTTCTGATCCTTTTGTGATTTGATGACTTTTGATCTCAGTACACTTTGACTTATCACATTCTTTTGTGTAACTACTAAAGTTTTTTCTCTATGGTTACCATGAAGCTTACATAAAATATCTTAAAATTATAACATCTTATTTTAAACAGATAACTTTGACAATGTTCCTAAACTTTACATTTTCACTTCTCCTCCTGTTACTGTTTACTTATATTTTTACATTGTGTATCTAATAACTCATTATTGTAGTCATAGTTGCCTTTTTTTTTTATGAGGAAGATCAGCCCTGAGGTAACATTCCATGCCAACCCTTCTCTTTTTTGCTGAGGAAGATTGGCCTTGGGCTAACATCCATACCCATCTTCCTCTACTTTATACAGAATGCCACCACAGCATGACTTCACAAGCGGTGCATCGGTGCGGGCCCAGGATCTGAACCTGTGACCCCCGGGCCGCTGTAGTGGAGCGCACACACTTAACTACTGCACCACCAGGCTGGCCCCTACGGTGGCTTTTAATATGTCTGTTTTTTAAGTTTTAAACTAGAGTTGTAAGTAGATTATACGTCACATTACCATGTTAAAGGGTCTGACTTGGACTGTATATTCACCTTCACCAGTGAGTTTTGTGCTACCCTCATATAATTTCACAGTGTTCTTAGAGGCCTTGTACTTCCACTCAAGGAACTGCCTTGAGCACTTCTTACAAGGCAGGTCTAGTGGTGATGAACTTCCTTATCTTTTTTTGTTTGGGAAAGTCTATATCTCTCTTTCATTTCTGAAGGACAGCTTTGCCAAGCATAGTATTCTTGGTTGACACTTTTTTTCTTTGAATATTTTTGAATATATTATCCCATTCTCTCCACCTTAAAAGTTTCTGTTTAGAAATCCCCTTATGGTCTTATGGAGTTCCCTTGTAAGTGACTTGTCGCTTTTCTCTTGTTGCTTTCATAATTTTTTCTTTGTCTTTTAGTTTTGACAATTTAATTATAATATGTCTCAGTGTAGCCCTATTTGGTTTCAATCCATTTGGTGCCATTTGGGCCTGATGGATCTGGCTGTCCATTTCTTTCCTCAGGTTCGGGTAGTTTTCAGCCATTATTGCTTTAAATTTACTTTTTGTCTCTTTCTCTTCTCATTCTGGGATCCCCATTATGTAGATGATGTTTCTTTTGATGGTTTCCCATTAGTCCCATAGATTTTCTTCACTCTTTTTCATTATTATTATTATTATTATTATTATTAATTTGCTTTTCTGACTGGATAATTGCAAATGTCCTGTCTTCTAGGTCACTGATTCTTTGTATGGTCAAGTCTGCTGTTGAAGTTCTCTTTTGAATTTTGCAGTTCAGTTATTGTATTCTTCAGCTCTAGGATTTCTGTTTGGTTGGTTTTTTTCTGATGGTTTCTATTTCTTTGTTGAACTTCCCTCACCAAAAAGGGGCATAATCCTGGCTCTGCTGACATACAGCACTGCTGGCTAGGCTCTCCATTGAGTGCTTTTGGGCTAAGCAGCTTCCCAGGTGCTCAGGCTGGCTTCCTGGTCAGGGAGTGCCATGAGTGGGCAGGGCTATCACTTAGCTACCCTGTCTGGATGGAGTGGCAGAACTGGCTCCAAAGCTTGCAAGGCTCTTTGTTTTGGGGTCTTGACTTAGACCGAACTGTGCCCCAAGTTTCTTGGCCACATAGGGGCATAGCCCTAGCTCAACAGTCATGCAGCACTGCTGGCTGTACTCTCCACTCAAGCGCTGCTGGGTTAAGCAGCTTACCATGTGGGCCAGGCTTCCTCACTGGAATGGCCAAGAGCTACAGTCTGCAGCAAACAGGGCAATGAATTATCCCCCTCTTGCTTGGGTGGAGTGGTAAAATGGCCTCTGAGGCCAGCGAGTCTCTTTGTTTGGGGTCTTGACTCAAGCAGAACTGTGGCCCAAGTTTCCATGCCAAACAGGGCCACTTGCTTTGCTTTGCTGATTGGCACTGCTGCTGCCCAGGCTCTCTTCTCAGTTGCTGCTGGCTTGAGCAGCTTCCCAGGTGCTCTGGCAAGGCTGCCTTGTTTGGAAGTGCTGGCAACTACAATTATAAATGGGTAGAGTTATTACTTAGCTCCCCTGCCTGGGCAGAGTGTAGGCCAGGCTCAAAGTCTGGCAAGACTCTTTGTTTGAGGTCCCAAATCAGGATAACCTTAACTCTACCAAGTTCCTTGGTCAGACTACACCAGCGTTTTTACTCTGAAGATGAGCAAGGATGCTGGTTGGGATTTTTACTTGGGTGCTGCAAGTAGGATCTCACTCTGCTGAGATCTGAATGTTGGTTACTGGAAGCCCCTCTCTCGTTCTCCATCACAATCCAATTTCCAGTGGTCAAGCCCTGCAGATTTCCCCATGATTCCCATGAAGCGAGACCAGAGTGGGCTTCCTGAGAAATGACTCACAATGCTGGGAGAGCTGGATGTCCACCCTGGGCCCTTTTTCCCCACTGAAAAAGCCATAGCCTCAGGGGAGTCCTGTTGCAGTGCTGTGCTGGTCTGTGGAAGGGGCAATGAGGTCAGAGTGTAGCTGCACCTGTCACACTTCTAATGTAGTACATCTTGCTATCTGTGGTGCACAGGGGATGTAACAGCTTTAACCATGTATTCTAAAATTTTCACAATGGTGTCTTGTCCGTAAATAGTTGTTAGTTGTTCTACTTGTGAGAGGCAGCAAAGTTGGAAACAACTTATGTTGCCTTCTTGGTGATGTCACTCTAGGTGGAATTTGGATAGTGCAGAATCTGTGGTAAGATGGGTTATGGAATAGCACACAGTGAGTTTCAAAATTCGTAACAAAAGAATGTTACAGTGGGTGTGCAAGGATGGGAAGTTGAACAGAGAAAATGAGTTTGTAGAGTTATTATTACATCTCACACAGTAAGTGTGCAAGAGATGTTAATGACTACAAGGGTGTGTGTGTGGAGTGACTGTATGATGGCACAGCATGGTTATGTAAGGAGTGGAAGATGGGTGGAGTAAGGCGAGTATGCAAAGATTTGGTGTGGAATGACACACAGTGAGTGTGATATCAAGAGATTTGAAAGGCAAATGATTGGTCTGCGAGTGCATAAATGGATTAAGCACAATGAGTGTATGAGGATTGTGGAATTGTACATGGGGAGGGTGCAAATAGTGTTTGTTAAAAACCACACAGTGAGTGTATAGGGGTTAAATGTTTGATGGAACTGAGGGTGTAGGAGTGGAAGTTGTTTAGTGATGTGGTTTTTAGACATCATGCTTAGTAAGGCAAGTATTGTGATGCACTATGTAGAGTTGTGTGTGAGAGAGAAAGAGTTTAGTGGAGTGTGTGTGTGAGTCACTTGTTTAGTGATGTGTATGAGACTGTGCTGAATGGCGTGTGTGTGTTTGAAACACTGTCATGATGTGTGTTTGTCTCCATTTAATGATCTTCTGTGTGTGGGAGACACTCTTTACTAATGTAAGTATGGTGGCACACTGTGTGTAGTGGAATGTGTGAGATGCTGTGTTTGCTGGCATGTATGTAACACAGTGCTTAGTGACTTGTGTATGCGACACTATGTTTAGTGATGTGAGGGTGAATGAGACACTTTTAGTGATAAGTGTAGGAAACACTGTTTAGTAATATGTGGGTATGAGACATTGTTTAGTGTTGTGTTTTGGGGACACTATATTTATTAGTTTGGGCGTGTGTAAAACACTGTGTTTTGTGATGCATGCATGTGTCAGACACAATGTTTAATGATGTGGGTGTGAGACCTGTGTTTAGTATTGGGCTTTTGAAATACTGTGTTTAGTGCTGTGATTGTTCCTGAGACAGTGTTCTTATTGGTGTATATGAAAGAGACACTGAATTAACTGATATATATGTGAGACACTGTGTGTTGTGATTTGTGAGACTGTGTCCTTGGTGGTGTACATGTGGTGAAACAATGTGTTTACAGGGGTGTTTTGTGTGAGAAAGGAACTATGCTAAGTTGTGTGTAAGATAATATGTTTAAATATATTTGTGTGAGACGCTGTGTTTAGTAGTGTGAGTGTGTGTGGAACATTGTGTTTAGTGTTTACTGTTAGTGTGCTACTCCCTTTAGCGATATATGTATGAAAAGAGTTAGAGTATTGTGCATGTTACACTGTGTTTGTGATGTATGCATGAAACACTGTATTTAATGGAATGTGGTACACGTGTGCTACTGTGGTTGATGTTATATGTATGTGTGAAACATTGTGAAGCATGTGGTATGGGTTTGCACTATTTGCTAATATATCTGTAAAAAACTGTTTTGTGGTGTATGATGGCTGTGCAATTGTAATTAGTGATATGTGAGTGAAACACTGTGTTCTGTAGTGTGCAATGCATATGCTACAGTGTTTTGGGATATGTATGTAAAACAATGTTTCACATACAGGTACATGAGTGAAGCAAAGTATTATCTTTGTGAAACACATTGTTAAGAAGTGTGTCATTCTTTTAACTCTCTCTGCAAGGATATCTGTTGGAACAATGCAATTAACAGATCGAGGTGAATGAGTGAATGAGCAAGGTTATCCCTGAGACACAATGTGTTTATGTTTGTGAGTTTTTTGTTCATTCTACTTTGTGACACTTTTAAACAAGTTTTTTGCAGAGCAATGTATGTGTGAATGAAACCAGGATTACCCCAGAGAAACACGGTAATTAGAAATATATGGCTCATTTCCTATACTCATTTGTGAGAAACAAATTCGCTGTTTAATGGACAGACATATGAATGAATGGGCAAAATGTCATCTCTGTGATATACTGTGTTTCGAAGTGAATGGGTCATGTTTTCTGGAACATGTTTAAAATCTGTTCAACAGATACAGATCTTTAAAAACTGTGTTTAGAATTTGTAGGGCTCATAGTTTATTCTAACACGTGTAACATGTGAAACATGCAAACAAAGTGAGTAATAGTGCTAGGTGGAAGAGTGAGAGAGCATCGAGTCTGTGTGAAACACTATGTTGAGAAACGTAAAGATCATGTCTTTTATGAGAGATAATTAAACTCTTTTTAAAAAGTTTTATATTTTTAGATTTTTTTATTGTGGTAAAATATACATCATATAAAATTTACATTAGCCACTTTTAAGTGTACAGTTGACTGTCAGTAAGTGCATTCACATTGTTGTGCTACCATCACAACATCTACCTCCAAAACTGTCTCATCTTCCCAAACTAAAACTAAATACCCATTTAACAATAACTTCTCATTCTCTCCTCCTCCCAGCCCCTATAAACCACCATTCTACTTTCTTTCTCTATGAATTTGACTACTTTAGGTAACTCATATCAGTGGAATCAGACAACATTTATTCTTTTGTGTCTGGCTTTTTTCGCTTAGAATAATGTGGTGACAATTCATCCATATTGTAGAAGGTGTTAGAATTTTCCTCCTTTTTAAGCCTGAATATTTCATTGCATGTATATACTACATTTTGTCTATCCATTCATTCATCCATGGATAGTTAGATTGTTTCTTTTGAATATTGTAAATAATGCTGCTATGAATATTGGTGTACAAATATCTGTTTAATCTCTGCTTTCAATTCCTTTGGATATATACCTAGAAGTGGAATCACTGGATCATATGGTAATACTATTCTTAATTTTTTGAGGACCTACCATACTGTTTTCCACAGGAGCTGCACTTTTTTACTTTCCCACCAGCAGTGCACAAAGATTCCAGTTACTCCTTCACCAACACTTATTTTGTGGTGTGTGTGTGTGTTTTGATAATAGCGTGTAATGAATGCGTGTAATGTGGTATATCATTATGATTTCAATCTGCATTTTCCTAATAATGTGGAGAATATTTTTATGTGCATATTGTCCATTTGTATAGCTTCTTTGTAGAACTGCCTATTCAAGTCATTTGCCCATTTTTTAATTTTATTGTTTTATTGTCATTGAGTTGTGGGAGTTCTTTTTAGATTCTGGATATTAACCCTTTATCATATACATGATTTGCAAATATTTCCTCCTATTCCATGAGTTGACTTTTCATTCTGTTAAAAGTGTTTGATGCACAAAGTTTTTAATTGTAGTTGAGGATTTTTGCATCTATGTTCATCAGCAATATAGCCTGTATTTTCCTTCTTTGTGTTGTACTCGTCTGGTTTTGGCATCAGGGTAATATTGGGCTCGTAGAATGAGTTAAGAAGTGTTCTATCTTCTCCAATTTTTGGAATAGTTTGAGAAGGATATGTATTAACTCTCCTTTCAATGTTTGGTAGAATTCTCCAGAGAAGCCATGTGGTCCTGGACTTTTGTTTTCTGGGAGGTTTTTGGTTGCTGTTTCTATCTCTTTACTTGTGATTGGTCTATTCAGATTCTCTATTTCTTCTTGATTCAGTTTTGGGAGGTTGTATGAGTCTAAGAATTTATCCATTTCTTCTAGGTTGTCCAGTGTGTTGGCATATAGTTTTTCATAGTATTCTCTTATAATCCTTTGTGGTTCTGTGGCATTCATCATAATTTCTCCTCTTTCATTTTAAATTTTATTTATTTGAGCTTTACCTCTTTTCTTAGTAAGTCTGGCTAAGGGTTTGTCAATTTTGTTTTATCTTCTCAAAGAACCAGCTCTTAGTTTCATTGATCCTTTCTATTGTTTTTTTAGTCTCTATTTCATTTATTTCTACTCTGATTTTTATTATTTCCCCCCTTCTGCTGACTTTGGGCTTTGTTTGTTCTTCTTTTTCTAGTTCTGTTTAGTGTAGTTTAAGATTGTTTCTTTGATATTTTTCTTCTTTGTTGAGGTTGGCCTGTATTGCTATAAATTTTCCCCTTAGCACCACTTTTGCTGCATCCCATAACAGTTGATATGTTGTATTTTCATTTTCATTTGTCTCCAGGTATTTTTTGATTTCTCCTTTGATTTCTTCACTGATCCAATGGTTGTTCAGTAACGTTGTTTAATCTCCACATATTTGTGACTCTCCTAGCTTTTTTCTTATAGTTGATTTCTAGTTTCATAGCACTGTGGCCAGAAAAAATCCTTGATATGATTTCAATCTTCTTAATTTATTGATACTTGCCTTGTTTCCCAACAGATGGCCTATCTTTGAGAATGTTCCATGTGCTTATGAGAAGAACGTGTATTCTCCTGTTTTTGGATGGAATGCTCTCTATATATCTAGTCAGTTCATGTGGTCTAGTGTTTCATTTAAGGCCACTGTTTCCTTGTTGAATTTCTGTCTGGATGATCTATTGATTGATGTAAGTGGGGTGTCGAGTTCCCCTACTGTGATTGTATTGCTGTAAATTTCTCCCTTTAGATCTGTTAATAGTTGCTTTATATACTTTGGTGCCCCTGTGTTAGGTGCATATATATTTATAAGTGTTATATCCTCTCAGTGGAAAGTCCTTTTTATCATTATATACTTCCCCTCTTTGTCTCTTACTGTCTTTTTTATCTTGAAGTCTGCTTTGTATGATATAAGTATGGCAACACCTGCTTTCTTTTGCTTGCCATTTGCTTGGAGTATCCTCTTTCATCTCTTTACTCTGAGCCTATGTTTGTCTTTAGAACTGAGATGTGTTTCCTGGAGGCAGCATATTGTTGGGTCTTGTTTTTAATCCATCCAGCCACTCTGTGTCTTTTGATTGGAGAATTCAATCCATTTACATTTAGAGTGATTATTGATACATGAAGGCTTAATTCTGCCATTTTATCTCTTGTTTTCCTGGCGTCCTAAATTTCCATTGTTTCTTTGCCCTTGTATTTCTGACTGCCATTTCAGTTTGGTGGTTTTTTGTGATGGCTTTCTCAGTTTTCTCTTTATTTATGACTTGCGGCTCTGCTCTGATTTTTTGTTTGGTGGTTACCATGAGGTTTGTACAAAAGATCTTGTAAACGAGATAGTCCATTTTCTGATATCCTCTTATCTACCTTAGCCTAGGCAGGCTCCATCTCTTTCCTCTTTCCCTTCTGAGTTATTTTGTCACAAATTATTCTTTTTTGTGTTGTGAATTTGTGACTAAATTGAAGTGTTTATAATTATTTTGATGCTTTACTTCCATTTATATTTTATGTTATAATTAAGTGTTTGCTAACCTGTTCTGACAGAGAGCTGCAATTTTCCGATTTTGTCTTTCTATTTATCTCCTTGCTCAAAGCTTTGTAAATCTTTGCCTTTTTGTTAAAGGTAGGAGGACTTCTTTCATCATTTCTTGTTTGGGAGGTCTAGTGGCGATAAACTCCCTCAGCTTTTGTTTATCTGGGAAAGCTTTTATTTCTCCATCATATCTGAAGGATAGTTTCACTGGATAGAGTATTCTTGGGTAAAAGTTTTTGTCTTTCAGTAGTATTTTGAATATATCATTCCATTCTCTCCTAGCCTAAGGTTTCTGCTGAGAAATCTGCTGAAAGCCTGATAGGGGTACCTATGTAGGTTATTTTCTTCTGTCTTGCTGCCCTTAATATTCAGCCCTCCTCCATCTCTCTGCTTTGCCTATTTTCATTTCTCATCTCTGCTTTTTCTTTGTCACTCACTTTTGTCAGTTTTACTATTCTATGCCTTGGAGAAGCTCTTTTTGCATTGATGTAATTAAGATTTCTATTGGCTTCATGTACTTGTAAGTCTCGTTCTCTCCCCAGGTTCGGGAAGTTATCAGCTATTATTTCTTTGAACAAGCTCTCTTCTCCTTTCTCCCTCCCTTCTCCCTCTGGAATACCTATAATCCTTATGTTACTTTTCCTAATTGAGTCATATATTTCTCAAAGATTTTCTTCATTTTTTAAAAATCTTAGTTCTCTTTCCTCCTCTACTTGAAGCATTTCTATATCTCTGTCCTTAATTCACTAATTCCATCCTCCATAACATCAGCTCTATTTTTTATGGTGTCTATATTATTTTTATCTCATTTATTGTGTTCTTCATATGCAGAATTTCTATTTTTTTTTTAGAATTTCAATCTTTCTGGTGAAATATTCCTTCTGTTAATTACTTTTATTCTTGAGTTCATTGAACTGTCTCTCTGAGTTTCCTTGTAACTCATTGAATTTCTTTATGACAGCTATTTTGAATTCTCTGTCATTCAGATTGTAAATTTCCATAACTTCAGGGTTGGTTTCTGGAGACTTGTCATATTCCTTCTTCTCTAAAGTATTATTGTAGTTCTTCCTGGTGTTTGATGACTTTATCCTTTGCTGGTGCATTTGTGGTCATATCAGGTTGCAGATTCCACCCGCTGCCTCTGGGGAGGAGTAAGAGCTGTATTTTCTGATCCCACCTCATCTGCTGCAAGTTGTGTGGGTAGGCCTGCTCTGCATTTGCACAGGCTGGCCACAGCTGCTCTGCGGGTTACACTCAGGTGGGCAGGGCCTCTGCACTGGGTGGGTGGGTCATGCTCCATTGGTGGGGCCTCTGTGCTCAGTGAATGGCCAGGCCACTGCACTCAGCAGGAACTGGCTGAGCTGCTGCTCTAGGTGGGAGAGGTACCTACACAGGGGCTGAGTTGTCACTTAGTGGATCCCACAAGTTGCTGTGCTCCATGGGCAGGGCTCCTTCTGAGAAGGTGGGGCACCTTCTCACCTGCACTGTGCTAGAAAGGAGGGCTGCCTAGACAGGGGCTGAGCCACCACTCAGTGGATCCTGTGGGCTGCTATGCTCTGTGGGTAGAGTGCTTTCTGAGCAGATGGGGCACCTTCATGGGGGCTGAGCCACCACCACTTGGTGTAGAGTGTTCCCATGGGTGGGGCCACCATGGCATGGTGGGCACTCCTGCAGGCCAAACTACCTCTCCAAAAGCATTCATGTGGGCCAGGCTACCCCCATCTCCTCTTCCAGGTGTGCCGACCAGTGTGTGAGGATCTGTGACCTGGCTTACTGGGAGAGCTGTGTTCATCTAGTTCCACTGCCTCCCAGATATCCATTCCACCCATCTTCATATGCACAGCTGCATGGGTCTCTCAGATGTCCTGTTTTTCTGTGCAGGTAATCCTCTGCTGGTTAATGAGTGTCCATTTAGTCATAACATAGAGGGGAAAGACGAAGGGAACAACTCACTCTGCTATGATGCTGACATAACTCTCCTGTTTTCTCTTCACCTATCCATATATTTTTTGAGTATTTCTTGCTTTCCAGCAAAATATGCCCTAGGTTTATCTTGTAATTCCCCTCCCCCAGCCTCAATCTTGTACTTATCTGCCCCAATCAACCATTTCTCCAAAGAGGCCTGGTTCCTATTATTAGAGAATAAAATTTAGAAACCAAGATTTGGGTGGTGTGTGTTCTCATTGTTACTGAGGTGTCATTCTTCTAGGCCCTTTTAGTAGACAGAGCTAGGAAATAGACACACACACAAACTACGAATTCATGCTGATAATTGTGATTCCAATCCAATATGCTGGGACTTATCTTCTCCTTCCCCCTTAAGCATGTGTGCCTCCTTTCTCCACCACTGGGAAACCTAGGCTCTACAACCTCAGTATATTTAATCATCTGCTCAGTCACACAATACATACAAAAATAGTTTCAGGATTGCTATACCCACATCACTGCAAAAAATGTAACTGGTTAGGCAGACAAGAATTCTTTGCAGTTACTACTGTTTTTAGCCTGAGTGTATACAGTGAAAGTACTGTGTTAAAAATTTACTCAAATTGGTTGTTTTTGGTTTATTATTTGTGAAATTATATTTATTTAAAATATAATTAGGCTTATTTATTACTTTGCTTTCAATTTCAAAGATTTTTTTCATCCTTGTTGATCTAATTTCATTTTTTAATATACTAAAAGGTCCAAATCAAAACTGTACAAATGGATTTATTCAGAAGTGTCACCCCTTCTATTACTTTCACTGTATTTCTTTCCACTCTTGTAGTCAACCACTTTTATTAGTTACTGGTTATCCTTCCTTTGACTGCTTTTTCAAGGCCAGCGGGAGACTATTTCTGGCTTCACATCTTTCTGACTTCCTCTGTATGATCTGTAGACCCTCTTTATAAAAGCTAACTATGAAGGAAATTTACCTTTTGATTATCTTACAGTCTACTGATTAAGGACCTTAATTACATCTACAAAAACCCTTACCTTTTCCACATAACATAACCTCATTAGGAGAATAATATCCCATCATATTCACTGGCTGCAGCCACATAGTGGGTGTGAGGTGTGTTCCTGGGTTCAACTGTGCTCCACGTTGGCTAAATCACACTTGGGGTACTCATACAACATGGATCCTGTTAAAGAAAAAAATATTGAATGACACTTGTTAATAATGGTAAGCATGAATTTATTCAAGGGAGGACAATCACAATAGGTACAGGGACACTGCAACGTGGTCTTACAGTGGAGGAGAGTGATTGGGCTTAACTCCAAATACAACAAAGAAAAGTGACAATTTATAGCCAAAGAGCAGGGTGAGGGTCAGTGGATGAAAAATTACTAAGGTGAAACATCAGAAGTAAGGAGGGATTCTGGCCAAGCTGACCTAATAGGATTGTTCCTGAAGGCAGGGCGAAGTGATCAAAGCTCACCTGGGGGATGGTGGAGAATGAGAAATCTGATTAGATAGGAAAAGTGAGGGATTCTAGCTAAACTGTCTTAGCAGGATTCTTGCTGAAATTGGACAAGGAAGAAAGAAACATGGAAGCGTAAAAGAATGGTTTAGCTGAAAAAGAGCTCAGAGGAGTCTGAGTAGAGTTTTGTCAAGGAGAACATTTTTATCAGTCTCCACCCATCACAAAAAGGGCTTTTAACTTAAACTATTTTCAACTTAAGAATAAAACATCTCAGCATTTAATATAAGTGGCCCTCACAACTCTAAGTTTTTTCTTGCATTGGTTGAAACATTTAACTTGTGTATGATGAAAGCAGCTCAGCTCCAGTGGGTACCAAACTATCCAGGGGCTCTGACCCTGAGGAGACTGAAATTCTGTTAGAAAGAAGGAAGGACAGACCAGAGGCAGCCAGGATGGATGTGGGAGGTTAAGGTCCCATCATCTCAAGGTCCTGCCCTCTCACTGATGAAGCTTCACCCTACCTAACTCAGTTTATTGTTTATCCAAAAGCAGTTTCAAGAAGAGCTGGTCACTCTGCAGGAAATGTATTTCCTTTTTTCCAGTTCAAAATTGTCTTTCCTGGCACCCCCATTCCATGTCCTACACTTCAGGGGTCAGGGGATTGCTGTTGACATTACAATCCTTGACCTTACTCATTCTGCGACTAGGCTAAGGGATGACCAGTGTATCCCTGAGATGCTTCCAAGTGTGTTGCTCCATTGCCTGATTCTAGGTCCAAATCCTTTTCCATTAAAATCGCCACCAGGTATTTTGGATTTTGGCCCACATAGACTCTACCTGCTGCTTTGTTTTCCTGCTTAAAATACTTTATTGTCTTCACTCCCCATCCCACACCCTGTTGAGTTCCCACCCTAGAGGTGGATTCTCTCCCTGGGCCCCCAGCTTCTCCCCTCATGGCCCTCCAGAGTGGCCCCAGGATGACTCAATCACCTCCAACCTGGAATTTTTAGACCCCAGTCCTCTCCTGTGACTCCCATCCTCTTCCTTGTCCAGCTGGGCCCTGCTACTCCCTAGACTTCCCCTTTATAGTCACTGCTTCAGGGGTACCCCTGAGCCCTGGGTGGGGGAGATGAGAGGTCCTGTCCTGTGACACCCCATGTTTTTCTGTCTCAAATCCCATCCCACTATAACTATACCTACCTGGGTATATTTCTATTCCAGATGCCCCACTAGAAAGTGTGCCTTCCTAGGCAGCTCACATCTGTATTCCATAACTATGAATGTCCAGATGGAGTGAGAGATAAGGAAAGAAGAGACAAAGAAAAACCAGGAAAATTGAGTGAGTAAGGGAGAGTTGGGGAGAAACAGAAGGTAAAGTAGAGGATAGGGGATGGACTGGGTGAGATTGATTTGGAAAGGCACAATTATAGTGAAAGAGAATGACCTGGGAAAAAGCAGAGATGAGAAATGAAAATAGGCAAAGCAGAGAGATTGAGGAAGGCTGAATAGAGATGGATGCCTTGACCAACACTAGCAATGTGGGCAACTTAAGCGTAGATCTAAATTTATTAGAGGCTGTGATGGTTCATTTTATGTGTCAGTTTGACTAGGCTAAGGGATGACCAGATAGCTGGTAGAACATTATTTCTAATTGTGTCCGTGAAAGTGTATTCAGAAGAGATTAGCATTTGAATCAGTAGACTAAATAAAGATCACCCTTACCAAAGTGGGTGGATATCATCCCATTCATTGAGGGCCTCAATAGAATAAAAAAAGTGGAGGACGGGTAAATTTTCTCTCTTTGAGCTAGGACGTCTCTCTTGTACAGCTATCTGACACTGCTGCTCCTGGATTCCAGGCCTTTGGACTCAGATAGGAACATACGCCCTAGGCTCCCCTAGTTCTCAGGCCTTCAGGCTTGGACTGGAACTATAGCACAAGTTTCCTGGGCCTCCAGCCAGGAATCATGCTCCAAGCTTTGTATTCCCTTTCTCTTCTGTTTTTCAGGCCTGAGTGCCTTCTTGACTGTTTCTTGTAGTGGGGGTCTCGTGGCCATGAATTCCCTTAGCTTTTGTTTATCTGGGAGAGTTACTATTTCTCCATTATATTTGAAGGATATTTTTGCTGGATAGAGTATTCTTGGCTGAAAGTTTTTGTCTTTCAGTATTTTGAATATATCATTCCAGTCTCTCCTAACCTGCAAAGTTTCTTTTGAGAAATCCATTGAGAGCCTGATGGGAGCTCCTTTGTATGTTATTCTTTGTTTTTGTCTAGCTGCCCTTAATATTATTTCTTTGTCACTGACTTTGGCCAGCCTTGGAAGGCTACATGTCATGGAGTGGGCCTTTGCCTGTTGACATATTTGGGTGATCTGTTGGCTTCACTTACTGGTATTTCCTGCTCCTTCCCCAGATTTGGGAAGTTCTCAGCTATTATTTCCTTGAATAGGCTCTCTGTTCCCCTTTCCCTCTCTTCTCCCTCAGGAATACCTATAATTCTTATGTTACATTTCCTCATAGAGTCAGATATTTCTCAGAGACTTTTTTTTTAATAATTTTATTTATTTATTTTTCCCCCAAAGCCCCAGTAGATAGTTGTACATCATAGCTGCACATCCTTCTAGTTGCTGTACGTGGGACGCGGCCCCAGCATGGCCAGACAAGTGGTGCGTCGGTGCGCGGACGGGATCCGAACCTGGGCCACCAGCAGCGGAGCGTGCACACTTAACTGCTAAGCCACGGAGCGGGCCCTCTCAGAGACTTTCTTCATTTCTTTTTAGTCTTAGTTCTCTCTCCTCTTCCGTCTGGAGCATATCTGTTTCCTATCCTCTATAATGCCAATTCTTTCCTCCATGTTTTCAGCTCTATTCTTTAAAGATTCCCGATTCTCCTTTTTCTCCTCCATTGTGTTCTTCATCTCCATCAGTACTGATTGGTTTTTCTTTATGATTTCAATCTATTCTGTGAAGAAACTCCTTATCTCATTGAATTGTGTGTGTTATCTTGAATTTCATTGAGTTTTTTTATGATAGCTATTTTGAAATCTCTGTCATTTAGGTTATGGATTTCTGTGTCTTCAGAGTTGGTTTCTGAGTGCTTGTCATTTTCCTTCTGGTCTGGTGATTTCATGTACCTTTGCCTTGTGGTTCCTGTATTTGCTTTGTTTTTCCTCATCCTGGAAATATCTGGTTACAATTTCCACCCACTGCCACCGTATGGGGGTTGAGGGCTGTGTAATCTGAGCCCCCTGCTCTCTGCCCTGGCTGCTCACTGCGACTGGCCAGCTGCTAGGTCTGGTCTGGTTGGCTGAGCTGCAGTGCTGGGCATGCAGGGAGGGGGGTGCTCTCTCTTTTGCCCACTGGGTCCCTGGTGTAGGGGGCTTCTCGCTCACCCCTCATCTGCTCTCCTGGGGTGCTCAGACATTGATGGCACCCCTGCAGCAGTTCTGAGTCCTCTGTGTGGGAGTTTCCCACTGGCTGAGAGAGCCCAAAGAGCTACAGTTTCCCTGCAGAGGGCCACCCCTCCCCCCTCTCTGGGAGCCACATGGACCCAGATCACTGATCTGATGGGGAGGGAGAGGATTTCTCCTTACCTCTCCCCACTTCCTCCAGGGGCCCCAGCACATCCACTCTCAGATGTGCAGCAGTGTGGATCTTTCCAATCTTCTTTTTTGCTGTCTAGGAGTCCGTTGTTGGTCTGTGACTGTTCCTTTCATTGTATCTTCTCAGGGGAAGAGTTTATGGGAAATCTCACTCCGCCACGACGCTCAGGGTGGCTAATTTTTTTTTTTTTTTGTGAGGAGGACCAGCCCTGAGCTAACATCTGCCAATGCTCCTCTTTTTTGCTGAGGAAGACTGGCCCTGGGCTAACATCCGTGCCCATCTTCCTCCACTTTATATGGGATGCCGCCACAGCATGGCTTGACAAGCAGTGCGTCGGTGCACGTCCGGGATCTGAACCGGCGAACCCCGGGCCGCCGCAGCGGAGCGGCCGCACTTAACCGCTTGCGCCACTGGGCTGGCCCCAGGTGGCTAATTTTTAAAGGCAAAAGGTGCAGAGTTTGCAAGGCTAAGGCCTAGTCTATTCTGATTGGTTGCCTCTTCCAGCTACAGTGTATCTTGTGCCTGGGGCTTTCTAAATGTCCTGACTGCAGGGAAAGACTACTACATTGTTCTTTGGCCACCTGGCGACAGTCAAGGTTAAAATGTATTTGTGTCCATAGCGCAGCCTTAAGGTGCTCATGGTAACCATCATGCTGACTCTAGCCTGGTTTTTATCTCTTTCTTTATCACCCCCATCTGTGACTGAGACTATCCTTACATGGCCCAGGCCTGGGAACTAACACCAGGAATCCCAGATGCCTAGACAGTAAAGCATCAGCATGTGCAGTTGGCACCCAAAGCACCTGCCTTCAAGCATCTAGGACTTTTAGATTGTGAAATGGGGACCATCCTAGCCAAGCCAGCCATTTTCTTGTCACCAGCAGTTCACTGCACTGCACTCCTGATGTGGATCAAAGAAGGAAGTTTCAGCCAGACCCTTTATGGCCCTGTGAGGGGAAGATACACAGGGCCCCTGTGGATGTGAGGTCTCCCAGATGTTTCTCAGGAGATGACTTCCCAGAACTGTCTGGAAAGACAAGGCTAAAAAGTTTCCATGAGATCAAACTTCAGGGAAACAGGCACCTGATTTTTGGAAATTGCTGGGTTTCAGCAGTATGAAGTGTCCCCCAGAAGTAGCTGCTCTGGCCTAGTTCTTTCCTACATGGATGGGACTTGAGGAAAGATCTCAAGGAGCCTGGATGCTGAATAATGCTGGCCTGAGCATGCAGATTTGCACCTGAGGAGTTGCCCTCAGACATCAGGCCCCCAGGCCTGTTGGACAACGCCTTCCCTAGGCCATCAGACATT
Organism: Rhinoceros unicornis; assembly: GCA_028646465.1. NCBI lineage: Eukaryota > Metazoa > Chordata > Mammalia > Perissodactyla > Rhinocerotidae > Rhinoceros > Rhinoceros unicornis. The sequence continues at coordinate 38,931,381 of CM053537.1, forward strand.
ACCCTGAGGCCAGTAGCTTCCCACATGTGCCACTGATGAGGAGGTTTGAATTGTGATTGACCTCAGAACCCATAGGCCCTGCTGTCCTTTTTCCCTGGGGTCTGTCTGACAGTCATATTGCCAGCTGTCTCCCATCCCTTGGAGCTCTGGTGAGGCCCAAAACAGCTTGAGATCCCATAAGATCTGGCTTCATGGGTATTGGTAACTTTGCTTTTTACCCAGATGGACTCTGGCAACCTAGGGTGTCCCCCAGAATCCTCCACCTGTGGCTCAGGCTATTCCTACATAGCCCTGACCTGTGGACTGATAGCAGGGATTCTGGATGTCTGGTCAGTGCCGCAAACATATGCACACTTGGCTCTTGCAGCATCTGCCTTCAGACATCTAGAACTTCTAGGCTTGTGAAAGAGGGGCTGCCCCAGTCCAGGAAGCTGTCTTCTTGGGGCCATTAGTTCCCCCACATTGCACTCAATGCAAAATGGGGAAGGTTGTTTTATCAAACCCCTTATGGCCCTGTGCCAGGAATGTACATAGGGACTCAGTGGGAATGAGGTATCCTAGGTATTTCTCATGTTAGGGAGGTAAAAATTATCCCCTACTCTTCTTGGTTCTTTTGGTTGGGCTAATAATTGAATTGACACAAGACAGATTAATTACATATGCAAGGAGGTCTCATAGATGTGGGACCCAAGAACTGACCAAAGTAGGCTATTTATATAGCTTTTAGAAAAAGAAATAAGAATTCAGGCTCCCTGGTATGGGTCACCATGTCTGGGATGTGTAGGTATAGTCGTGGCCATAGGCAAGAGCTTCTGTGTCATAATCCAGGCTGCTAGGGTCCCTTCAGCTCCAATAGAGAGTTATTAATTTCCCTGATGCCAGATATGACAGCATCAGGGAGGCACATTTCACAGGATCTTGGAAGCAACAGAAAGTTACTTATTCCTTTGATGCCAGATTTTGCAGGATCAGTGAGGCAGATCTCATGGGATCTCAAAAGCTATTGGGCCATCTAACAACAAGTAAAAGAGAACAAACTAAAATTTAATAACTCTTCTTTGATTCTTCAGAGAATTGAGGTCACAGGACAAATTGCTGCCCCCCACATTGGAGAGGCAGTTAGATGAACACAAAGAATCTCATTTACCAGAGCAGAAATCCACAAGCAGAAACCTCCCTGAAAACTAGGGGAGAGAAACCTCAACTATAGCCGACAAACTGCTAGAGGCTCAATGTAGACAATTCAGGAGTTAAAAACTCCAGGGGTGGAGCCCAGTGTACCAAGAGTCCCCACGCTTTTGTTACCACACCAGGTCCATTTTTGCCCACTGCCCAGAAAGCCAATCACCGAGACGACGAGATTGCAGAGAGAGAGGGTTTAATCACAAGGCAGCCAAGTGAGGAAAATGGGAGAACAAGTCTCAAATCCACCTCCCCAAAAATAGGGACTCAGGGGATATTTATGGGGTAGGGGGCAAGGTGATCTGAAGTGATTGGAGCTGAGGGGAGATGAGGTAATTGATGATCTGCACAGGGGTAGTCTGGCTTCATGTCTCTTCATAGGACACATGATCACAGAATGGCGGCATTAGCATGCCCTGAGGGTGGGGTTCCAACCTCTTGCCGTCAAAAGGGCCCAGTTGATGGGTTGGTGGTTAGGGTTAGGGTTAGGGTTAGGGTTAGGTGGTCTCAATCCAGCCTGAAGCAGACAAGGGGTTCAGTTCCTGAAAAAATAGCTCAAACACCCATTGCCACAGTAACCCAGGCTCCAGGGAGATGTCATCTATAGGAACCCAGCGGGAGTCAGATAGCATATTGCCCAAACAGCACAATTAACAATGAGTAAGTTTATCATGCAGATTTAAGTCCTTGCCTTGCATTCTAATAAGTTTCTAGGTAAGGTCATCCCCCCCTTCTTCTTGGTACAGGGAAGAAGATACCTTTACAAATGGAGATTTTCTTTACAAATATAAATGTCTCCTATAAAGGGTAGCCAGAACTAAGAATGGGCTTAGTATACCCACCCAGGTACCAGGAGATGTCTACGGTAATGGCCTTTTCTAGGGGCAGGCCTCCCAGCCCAAACTCCTTTGGTCAGTTAGTGGGGGTGGGGGTCAAAATGTCATTCAGGCAGAGACATATTTTGAGTTGGCAAATTCCAATCCCCCATAGTTACTAGCTGCTTAATCATCAATGGCTGTTTGCCAGTTTCACTTTTGTGAATCTTACCTCCAGGATCCCTGCCAGGTTCTCCCCCTAAAAATCAGAGAAAATTTGCTCTAAGTCCAGCAGAGGAGGGAAAAAGTAACTATTTTGAAATAGGCCAGAACATTTTGTTCTTCCTAATGAGGACTTCCCTCAAGAGAAACTATTTAACAAAACCCTAAACACCTGGGGTTTTAGTAGAACATAACTGAACCTGGGGGAAGAGAAATACCCAAATCCAGTTTGCTCTAGAGAAACCATATAAATGGAATGAATGTAGGAAAAACGGTAGCTGAAGAGCTAACCTTTCTTCATACCAAAGAACTCACACAGTAGAGAAACTCTATGTTTGCAGTCAACATGAAAAAGCTGTCACTGATAATTTATATCTGCAACAAGGACACTTTCTCATTATTGAGCAAAGACAGGTCTGTAATCACTCTGGATGAGACTTTTTCTAAGCTGCAGCCCTGGTATGCAAAAAAAACACCCAAACTATAAATAGAAATAGTCCCTAAAACAGGAAAGAAGGGAGAACAGTCTATTTGGAGGAGGAAACTTTTAGATCGCACCAAATAATTTATAATGAAGAATCAGTTCAGTCAATTACACAGTGGAAATCTATTACTCATACAGCGACACTTGTCGGACATGTAAGGATTCTCACTGCATAAATCTTTCTCAGTATCATAAGTGGAAGAAAGTCTTCAATGATTACTCCTTCTTCAGTCAACATTAGTGATCTCACACTGTGGAGATACCGGTATTTAAGTCAATGTAACAAGGCTATCACCTGGAGATCACATAAGAGAAATTATACTGGGAAGACACTCTATAAAGAATCCGTTAGCACACAACTGAGAAAATAATCTGGATTTTGGGAATGATCTATTATTTAAAATTGTAGAATAAAGGTGTAGAATTCTAAAGTGTTCATGGAGATGCTAAATGCACAATTTTAAAATAAGTAATAATCAACAAGGTAAACCAACTTCAATATATTTATACTTGCATATATGCAGACAGTAAGAATTCTTGCAGAATAATTAAGTATGTGTATATTTATCTTGACAAAACCATGAAACATTATGTTGACTAAAAATGGGCCATTTTTTCTATCATAAAATATATTCAGTAAAATTTTACAAAGAATTCTGATACAGATATCTCTTGTTTAAGACATGAGAGGAAGTATCTTTAGTATTGGAGACTTAAGTACTTTTTCAAGGCATGGGAGGGCTTCCCTGTATTTAGTGAAGTCTCAACAAAAAAATCACCGTATGTACATTTTGATGCAACCTCTTGCATGTCATAAAGTCCAGAAACTTCTTGTTTGTTCTCTTGAAAATTGAGGGCAGTACTTTACAATCCCCTACTGAGATGAAGAGAGTTTACATAAGTGGTCTTTGGTATGGAAATTAAACTGGAAGAGAGCTGGGATCATTTTGAGTAGATATGGTTATTATAAAGATGTCCATATCCTAATCCCCAGACCTTGTGAATATTAGGTAATATGAGAAAAGGGAATTAAGGTGCAGATGGAATCAAGGTTGATATTTAGCTGACTTTATGATAAGGTGGGCCCCCTGTAGTTAGAAGAGCACTCAAATGTGGAAGAGAGACAAAGAAGAAAAAGCGTCAGAGTGACGTGATGTGGGATAAACTCAATGGAACATTATTTTGTTTCCAATTATTTTTGGTGATTCTTTCTCCATTAGCATAAAATATACTTCATTTCATTTGTATAAACACTCATGCTTTATTGTTTAATAAAAATTGCGTATATTGAAGTTTTACAGCATGAGGTTTGATGTACATATACATAGTGAGATGATTACTGCAGTCAAACTAATTAACATATATCCACATATCTCCTTACATAGTTACCATATTTTTGTGATGAAAGCATCTGAAATCTACTGTCAGCAAATTTCCAGTATATAATACAGTATTATTAAGTGTAATCATCATGCTGTATATTAGATCTCTAGACTCATTCATCCTACATAACTGCAACTTTGTTCCCTTTAAAAAACATTTCCCCATTTTCCCCACCTTCCTGCCCCTGGTGGCCACAGCTCTGCTCTCAGCTTCTATGTATTCAACTTTTTTTAGATTCCACCTATAAATGGAATCATCAAGTACTTGTCTTCTGTGTCTGGCTTGTTTCACTTGGCATGGAGTCCTCCAGGTTTATCTATGTTGTTGCAAATGGCAGAATTTCCTTTTTAAAGGCTGAGTGGTATTCCTACGTACATATGCACACCATGATGTCTATATCCATTTATCTGTCAATAGAGAGGCTGTTTTCATTTCTTAGCTCTTGTGAATGATGCCACAATGAATATGGAAGCACAGATGTCTCTTTGAAGTACTGATTTCATACATTTAGTACCGAGTGCATACGTTTGGTATGAACATCATTCTTCTGGGTGGTGAATATTAAAGGAAGGAATGCAGAAAGTAAAGAAATGCTTTCTAAAGAGTGAGTCCCAGTACTACAGTAGTATAGATAATGTACACCCTATATAGATATGATTGTGGATGTGTTAGTATGTGATATATGTTAATTATTTGGTGTAAAATATTGAGACTGTATTTTTAAGAATTTATATGAGACAGGGTTAATCAAAAATAAATTGGTAAAATTAAAATGATTGTGGCAGTGATAGCTTTGACTATGGAATAAATAACACTGAGGATGGAGAAAAAAGCCACTGGGGACTTGATGGGAGACAGCTGGAAGACATGATTGCCAAAGAGGCCCCAGAGAAAAAGGAAAGCAGGGCCTTAGGGGGTCTGAGAGTAACCACAGTTCAAACTTCCTCTTCAACTGCCCAGAGCAGGGAACCACTGGCCCCAGGATAGGGCCTGGTGGGCTAGGCTGGCCCTGTCCATCAGCCTGGAGGGCCTGATGACTGAGAGCAGGTGCCCTGGTGCAAGATGCATATATGTGGGTTTGCTTGACTCAGCAACCACTCTGCCTGTGATCAATCCCTGTGTCCCGGCCATATAGTGACAGACCAAAAGCCACACTGGCTGGCACTGCTGGTGTCGAACGCATGCCTAAAAAGAGATATCTGTTCTCCTGAAGCCATATCTCATAAAATTTTCTCAGCTGTGTCATCCTATGCAGTTCTCAAAACTCAGCTTATACGAAACACTTGGGAGACCTCACTCCCACAGGAACCCTGTGTATCATCTAGGCACAGAGCCATAAAGAATCTGGCTCAAGTGATCTTTCCCATTCCAGATCAAGAGAGTAGGGGGTGGAACCACTGGCCCCAGGAAGATGGCCTGCTGGAGTGGGGCTGCCCCTGTTTCACAGGTCAAGGAGCTCTCGATGCCTGAAGGCAGGTGCTGCAGAAGCCAAATGCACATGCACATGTCACATTAAATTGCTCCCTGGTAATGGCCACAGGTTATGGGACATGTAGGGACAGTCCAATCCACAGGAAAGAGTTAACATGGGATAATCTAGGCTGCCAGGGGCTCTCCAGCTCCAATAGTTCTAATCCCGTAATGCTACATCTGGTGGCATTAGAGAGGCACATCTCTTGGGATCTTGGAAACCACAGATGGTTACTAATTCTGATACTGGGACTCACAGGATCAGGAAGGCAGATCTAGAGATCTCAGAAACTGTTCTAGGCTTTACCAGGGCTCCACGAGAAGGAAGACAGTTGGGAATTATGATCACCAGACAGGCCTAGAATAAAAGGATCTTCTCAGGGGTAATCCAGGCTGTCAGGGTTTTTCCAACTTCAACAGAGAGTTACTAATTGCCTTAATGTCAGATCTCATGGGTCAGAGAAGCAGATCTTGTGGGATCTCAAAGCAATAGAGAATTATAACTCCCTTGATGCCAGATCTTGTGAAATCAGGGAGACAGATCTCTCAGCATCTTGGAAGCCATTCTTGGCTTGATGGGAGACAGCAGGGAATTGTGATTGACAGAGACACCCAGGGAAAAAAGAAAGAATTGCCTAATGGGGTCTGAGGGTAACCACAATTCAAACCTCCACTTTAATGGCACAGAATGGGCATCCTCTAACACCAGGTTAAGGCCAGGTGGGCTAGAGGAGGCCCTATCCAACAGGCCCAGAGGGTCTGATGCATGAGGGCAGGTTCTCAGGTGCGAACTCTGCATATGCCTGCTGGCGTGACTCAGCACCCACCTGCTTGTGATCAGTCCCAGGTCCCGACTGTATAGCAAAAGACCTGGACCACTGTGGGGGACTTTTGTGTGACACAGCCCACTGCCAGCATCCAGCCAGTGCCAAAGATTTGCCTGCTCTCTTGAAGATATGTCTCACATAATTTCCTCAGCCTTGCCAACCTGGGCAGTGCCAGCTCATGAGAAACACCTGTGAGATCTCACTCCCACAGCTACCCTGCATATCTTCCTGACACAGGGCCAATAAGTGTCTATCTCAACAACCTTACCCACTCTGCATCAGAAGTGCAATGTGGGGAACCACCGGCCACAGGAAGATGGCTCAGTGGGCTGGGGTGGCCTCCATTTCACAAGTCAAGGATCCCTGGATGCCTGAAGCCAGGTGCTATGGCAGCCAATTGCATATGCCTGTGCCATACTGACTGGGCTTCCAGGCTTCCTGTTATTAGTTACCAGGTCTGGGATTTATAGGGATAGTCCGGGCAACCAGCAGGAGCTTCTGCTAGTTGGGGGATAATGTAGGCTGCCAGGATTCCTCCAGCTCCAAAAGAGAGTTACTAATTCCCTTGATGCCAGATCTCACAGAATCAGGGAGGCAGATCTCATGGGATTGTGGAAGTGATTTAGAGCCTGATGGGAGACAGCTGAGAATCATGAGTGCCAGAGAGTCCCCAGGGAAATAGCAGAACATTTAGGGTCTGAAGGTAACCACAATTCAAGTCTCCTCTTCAATTTTGCAAATTGGGAAACTATTTGTGACAGGGTAAGGCCTGGTGGACTAGGTTAGGCCCTATCCAACAGACCTGTAAGGCCTGATGACTGAGGGCACTTGCTCAGCTGCAATGTGTGTGTGTCCAGGCCAGCTTGACTCAGCTTCTGGTTGACCTGTGATCAACCCCTTGGTTCCGGCCATATAGGAAAGGATCAAACCACAGTGGGGGACTTCTGGGTGACATACAATACTGCCTGGTTCCAGCACATGCAAAAAAGAGATGCCAGTTTTCCTGAAGTCATATCTTATGAAATTTCCTTAGCCTTGCCATCTCGGGCAGTGCTGGGTAGTAAGCATATGAAAGACACCTGGGAGACCTCACCCTCACAGAAACCCTGTGTATCTTCCTAGCACAGGACCATAATGGGGCTGGTGCAAGCAGCCTTCCCTGCTGTGCGTCAGGAGTGCAGTGGTGGGAACTGCTGGTCCCAGGAAGATGGCCCACTGAGCTGGTATGTCCGTCATATTACAGGCCAAGGAGCCCTGGATGCCTGAATGCAGGTGCTGCAAGAGCCAACTGCATAAGCATGGGCCACAGTGACTAGGCATCCAGGCTCCCTGATATTTGTCCCCGGGTCTGGGACGTGTAGGGAGAGTCTGGGCCGCGGGTAGGAGCTTCTGAGGGATAATCCAGGCCTACAGGGTCCCTCTGGCTGCATCATAGTGTTACTAATTTCTCTGGTGCTAGATCTCATGGGATCAATGAGTCAGATCTCGTGGGATCTTGGAAGCCATTCCAGGCCTGAAGGGAGAAAGCTGGATATCATGATTTCCAAAGACATCCTAGGAAAAAAAGGGCAGCAGAACCTTACAGGGTCTGAGGATAACCACAATTCAAACCTCCCCTTCAATGGTGCAAAGTGGGAAACTGCTGGCCCCAGGATAAAGCCTAGTTGGCTAAGGTGCAAAATGTGCACAGGCCCCTAACTCAGCATCCAGGATCCCTCAATTCTCTCCTGGGTCTCAGCCTTACAAAGACAGGCTGGACCACAGGGGGTTACTTCTGGGTGATACACCATGCTGCCAAGGTCCAGCCAATGCCAAAAAAATGATGCCTGTTCCTCAGAATTCAGATGGCATGGGATATACTTAGACTTGCCATTCCTGGCAGTACTGGGGAGTCAGCTCGTGAGAAACACTGGGGAGACCTCACTCCCACAGAAATGCTGTGTATCTTGCTGGAACAGGGTAATAAACAGTTCTGCTCAGACAACTTTCCCTCTCTGCATCAGGCGTGCAGTGTGGAGAACTGCTGCTCCCAGCAAGATGACCTGTTTGGCTGGTGCAGCTCCCATTTCACAGACCTAGAATTTCTGGATGCATGATGCAGGTGCTGAGGGAGCCAACTGCACACACATGTGCCACAGTGGCTAGGCATTCAGGCTTCCCAATATTTATTACCTATTGTGGGCCATTTAGGGATACTCCAGCCACAGGTGAGAGGCTTACTAATGTCACCCCAGGTGGCCAGCATCCATTCAGTTCAAAAGCAGAGTTACCAATTTCCCTTGCAGTCAGATCTTGTGGGATCTCAGAGCCAGATCTCACAGGATTTTGGAAGTTATTCTTGGCCTTACAAAGAATGCCAGGGATGGAAGCCAGCTGGGAACCATGATTGTGTGGGAGATCAAAATTAGCCACCTCAAAATATGTCTCTTTACCTTGATTATTTTCTCCGACGGACATTTGACCTCCCCCACTAACTGCCTAGACGAATTTAACTCTGGGTGTGGACAGACTGGCAAAGTCCTTGCTAAGCCCATTCTTATCAAAGTTCTGTTTACCAAACATTTGCATTTGTGAAGGTGTCTCCCTCTCTCTACTGTGAAGAAGTGGGGCTGACCTTATCTCTGGAAACTCTTTTCAATACAGAAGGCGAGGACTTACATCTGCAAACTCTTGATTGCTGTGCTTTCTGGTCACCTCCCATAGCTGTCTCTTCCCCCACCCCCAACATCCTCCTTTGTCTTTATCTAAATCTATTTAAGGTGAAAACCTCCACCATTTGTTGAGAAACTCAGTTTTGTTGGTTTCTCCCATGTATACATGTTACTAAATTTTGTTTGATTTTCTCCTGCTATTTGTTCTCCTGTCCATTTAATTTGTAGCCCAGCCAGCAAGGACCCAGAGTGGGTAGAGGATACTCTTCCTCCCCTTCAATTGCTAATCAGTCCCCAAGGAAAAGGACTGCAGGGCCTTATGGGAGCTGAGGGTAAGCACAATTCAATCCTTCTCATCTATGGTGAAATATGGGAAACTGCTGTCCTTAGGAAATGCCTGGTGGGCTAGGACAGGCCCTATCCAACACGGATGGCCTGTCGTCTGAGGGCACATGCTAGGGTGAGAACTAAGCATGCACGAGCCAGCACGATGTAGCATCCAGGCTTCGTTGGATCTTTCCCTAAGCTCCAGATATGTAAGGACACACCTGACCACAAGCAGGGACTTCCAGGGGTCACCTCACTCTGCTGAGTTCCAGCTTATTTCAAAACAGATGACTGTTCCCCTGAAGCCAGATATCACAGGACTTTCTTAGCATTGCCGTCTCGGGCAGTGCCAGGGAGTCAGCTCATGAGAAACACTGGGTCACCACTCCCACAGAGTCCCTGTGTATCTTCCCAGCACAGGGCCATAAAGGGTCTGGCTGAAACGACCTTCCCTGTTCTGAATCATGCGTGCAATGAGGCAAAGTGCTGGCTTCATGAAGATGGCCTGCTGGGCTAGGTGGCCCCTTTTTCACAGGCCTAGATGTCCTGGATGCCTGAAGGGGTGTTGCAGGAAGCAACTGCACATGCACGTGCTGCACTGGCTAGGCACCCAGGCTCCCTGGCATCCGCTCCCAGTCTGGGTTGTAGGAAAAGTACAGGCCACAGGGGGGACTTCTGGGGGACACCCTGGGCTGCCAGGGTCCACTCAGCTCAAAAGCAGAGTTACTAAGTCCCCTGAAACTAGATTTTGTGGGATCTCGGAAGACATTTTGGACTTGATCAGGGATCCCAGGATGGGAAATGGCTGGGAATCACTATTGCCAGATGGTCCCACGGAAAAAAAGACAGCAAGGCCTTATGGGGTCTGAAGGCAGCCATAATTCAAACCTCATCACCAATGGCACAGTGTGGGAACTGCTGTCCTCAGGAGAATGTTTGGTGGGTTGCGGCAGGCCCTATCCAAAAGGCTGGATAACTGAGGGCAGGTGGTCGGGTGCAAACTGTGCATGCACAGGCTGGAGTGACTCAGCATCCAAGCTCCCTGGGTCTTTCCCTGGTTCCCCGACATGTAAGGACAGACTTGGCCACAGGCAGGGACTTCTAGGGAGCACCTCACTCCTCTGAGGTCCAGTCTATTACAGAACAGAGGTGCCTGTTTCCCTGAAACCAGATCTCAAGGAAATTCTGAGGCAGCGCCAGGGAGTTAACTCATGAGTGATGGGCTCAGCACAGGCCACCCCAAAATATGCCAAAGTGACATATTGATTATTTTGAATTAAAGTTACTTGAGAAACAGCTGATGCAAGAATGACACTTGGACCCTTCTCTCTATCAATCTAAAAGCAGGAAAAAAATCTCCCCTGTGAAAGTTACCCTTCTTGCACCAGGAGTTAGAGAGACATCCCTATCACTAGAGATAGAAAATTCACAGCCAAGAAGTCTGCATAGACAAACTCTGCTTAATTTCTTCACTAATTAGTACCCAATCCTAAGTTTCTTTGTCTTGTCAGTTCTTCACAAATTTAGTGTTTCTTTGCCTAAAAGGTACGTAAACAAGACTGTTTTGGTCACTTCTTAGGTCTCATATCTATGAGACCTCTGTACATATGTAATTAAATTTGTTTTTACCCTGTTTATTTGTCCTGTGTCAATTTAATTATTAGACCAGCCAAAAGAACCAAGAGGAGTAGGGGGGAATTTTTCATCCCTGAAAGTTTCAGCATAGTCTGCAGGATCTTCACTTGCTGGATACTGCTTGCTCCCGGACTGCTACATGTGAAGACGTCCTGGGACCTCTGACAAAAAGCCAGCAGAAGGTAAGAACTGTTACCATGTCAGCCTCCCAGATTTCTGTCTGCAAGGTCTAGTGGACGGGAAAGCGGTGAGAGTCCTTTTTCTTTTTTTCTAAATTTAAATTAGCAGAGAAAAATATTTGTGGAAGTAGTTCCTCGGGTATAGTGATTCTGGTGATGATTTGGTATGAGTAGTTTCAGTTTGGAGTAAAAACCGTATGGTAGGGGGCCGGCCTGTGGCTTAGCAGTTAAGTGCGTGCACTCCGCTACTGGGGGCCTGGGTTCAGATCCCGGGCGCGCACCAATGCACCGCTTGTCCGGCCATGCTGTGGCGGCATCCCACATACAGCAACTAGCAGGATGTGCAACTACGACATACAACTATCTACTGGGGCTTTGGGGAAAAAAAAGGAGGATTGGCAATAGATGTTAGCTCAAGGCTGATCTTACTCAAAAAAAAAAAAACAACAAAAAACCATATGGTAAAACGCAGGCATAGGCCCTGTTAGCCTGCTGTTTGAGCCAGCTGCAAAGACTAGTTAAGTTCATGGTTCTCAGCAAACCATAATGTGTTTAGACAAATTTTTGCCATGGGTCCCCTCTGTAAAAATCAGATGTGGTTTTTCCTTTCATATTGTTTTATGTCCTGAGAGCTTGATTTTGTGACAATGAATATTCTCTCTGGTCTTTGTCATCTGGAAGGTGCATTTACCAAGCCACACCTTGGTGGCCAGATGAATAGACTAGGGTTCTGAGACATGAAGTCACAAGTAGCACTCTCTTCATTAGACTATGCCAGCTCTCAGGGGCTTTTGTCATAAGGGATCCCAGTCCATAAGAGCCCTTTGCTGTCTCAACCTGTGTTGCTTTCTTAGTGCTGCAAAAGTTCCATTCCAGTAGCACCTGCCCAGTATCACAGATTAATGCGTCTGTGACTGGAGGCATCTCATGTTCCCGTGAGAGACTGGAGACATTGTTTTCACAACACTATTCTTACTGTCTATGCAACAAAGGCCTTTGCTTTTTAAACTATCTTTGGGAGTGACCTCTTTCGGTCATGGGGCTGCATCTTCTGCACCATCTCCAGGAATACCTCTTGCAACTGTGGTAAAGATTTATTCTCAGTCTGAAAAGTTACCTCTGGGTCTTTCCATGAAAGGCTTATGGATTGAGTCTCGATTGAAATAAATATAATACAGAAGATCTTACTCATCAATAGCCAAATGATGAGTCTTTTGAATTGGAAGAACTTCTCTGCTTGAAAAAAACTTTAGAGAGCTTTCATCCTAAACAGCTGTCTTATTGGTATTTATGGAAACATCACATGGAAAGAAGAACATGAGGAAGAGTAACGGCTAGCCTTAGGGAGTCCCTTAATAAGATGATTTCTGTTCTTTACAGAAATTGGACTTACAACAAAAATTAAAAACCAAATGAATATGAATCCCCCTTCTCCTTCTTCCTATACACCCTTTTATTTCCAATTCCCTGTCCCTAAACCTCCAGAAGATATTTTGGATCTCTGGGTCCCTGGTTTAATCCCCTCTCTCAAAATCCAGCATCGTCTCCTCAGCCAATTCCCTTTAAATCCTAAAACTCCTCCAACTTCCTCAGAAAATCTCTTAAATACCCAGCTTCCTATTTTAACTTCCCTTTCTTTATAAGACTTACACAGGGCACGCTGCTCTGACCTCCAAGCCAGAGGTATACAGGTTACTTGCATAAATAATGAATGTTAGGAAGTAAATTTAGCAGAATCACCTGGGACAGGTGGTAAGGCTTACTTTTCAGTCCCCTATAATTCCTCCTATCTTCCAAGGCTTGGTAAACAAGCCTTGCCAATTTCAGACATTTCTATCCAATGTCCTTTGCAGATTTATCCTGGAACCCTGCCACAAACAATACATGTTCACTGGAAAGCAACAGATCTTTAAATAAGGCCCTTTTACTTCCACTTTCAGAAGATCCTACCAAATTTAGAGAAGAATTAGAAAGATGATTGGCAATTCACAACCTCACTCATAGGGACCTTGATTGGTTGCTAAGGGGTGCTCTTCCCAACCATGAGTATATTGCAGTTATTAGACAAGCCAGATAACCCCCTGGGGAAATACCCCCTCGCAGAGGAAACAGATGGCCAGAATCTCTCCCAAGCCCTCCTATAACTGACCAAGAAATGGCTCAGCTAGAGGCTAATATTTAAGGTTTGATAAAAGCAATATTAGAATCTTTTCCCTCTAAAGTGAATTGGTCTAAGGTTGAGTTGTGTGCTCAGAAAGGAGAACATACTAAGGTCTTTGTTGAATGCTTTATACAGACTTCTCAAAGGCATATTGCATTAAATGCAGAAGCTCCAGAACATAGGAATCTCTAACTTTTCCTCTAATGGAAAATTTTCTCCATGATGTAATGAAAAAAAAATTCAAAATAGTGTGATTGGATGGTTGGGCCAACTTCTGAGCATCATAATGAAGGCTACCATTCAATTCTTTGGAAATAAATTTCAAGAATGCAGAAGAAGGGGAGTGACATCAGCGTCATGGCAGAGTGAGCTTTCCCGTGAACTCTTCCCCCGATAACATACAACAAAAGGAACAGTCACAGACCAACAACGGAATCCCAGACAGTGAAAAGCTAGATCGGAAAGATCCACACTGCCGCACATCTGAGAGTGGAACGTGCTAGGACCCGGGAGGAAGCGGGGAGAGAGGACTCAGAAGAGCCACAGGGCTACCATCAACATCTGAGCACCCCAGAGAGCAGATAACGAGGGGCCAATGAGAAGCCCCCCAAATCAGGGACCCAGAGGGCAAAAGAGAGAGCCCACCCACTCCACGCAAACCAGACCCTGCAGCTCAATCGACCAGACCAGACCAAGTGATCCGTAGCAGACCAGACCAAGCGACCCACGCAGACCAGACCAAGCGATCCACAGCAGACCAGATCAAGTGACCTGACCCCCGGATCGCAGCAGGTAAAAAAAAAACAAACTGCAGATCGCAGCAGAAAAACCACTGTAGAGCGCAGGGGGCTTAGACTACACAGACCTTTACCACCACACAGTGGCGGTGGGTGGAAATTGTAACCAGAGATTTCCAGGATGAGGAAAAACAAAGCCAACACAGGAACCACAATGCAAAGATATATGAAATCACCAGACCAGAAGCAAAATGACAAGCACCCAGAAACCAACCCCAAAGACACAGAAATCCATAATCTAACTGACAGAGATTTCAAAATAGCTATCATAAAAACACTCAACGAAATACGAGACAACACAGACAAACAATTCAATGAGATTAGGAGTTTCTTCACAAAGAGATTGAAATCATAAAGAAAAACCAATCAGTGCTGATGGAGATGAAGAACACAATGCAGGAGATAAAGGAGAATCTGGAATCTTTAAAGAACAGAGCTGACAATATGGAGGAAAGGATTAGCACTTTAGAGGATAGGAGTACAGATATGTCCAGATGGAAGAGGAGAGAGAACTAAGACTAAAAAGAAATGAAGAAAGACTCCGAGA
>CM053537.1:38946560-38981925 GCA_028646465.1 Rhinoceros unicornis
CACAAGGGGTGAAGGGAATCATATATATGGTGATGGACAAACAAAAATGCACAACCCAAAATTTCACAATGTTAAAAACCATTAAAACATCAATAAAAAAATTAAAAAAAAAATAAATCAGTTATGAAAAAACTCCAAAAAAAAAAAAAAGAATGCAGAAGAAAAAAAGAGTTAAATGTGTAGGGGAGCAGAATTTGTCACCCCAAAATGTGTCTCTTTGGCTTGATTATTTTTTAAGAAGAAAAGACTCAGGAAGAAACTTTGACCTTCCCCCTAACTGCCTAAAAGAATTTAAGATAGAAGACCTGTTCCAGGAAAGAGCCAGCAACATGGATAACTATAGTAAGGTATGAACTAGGTGCAGTAGACAGGGAGGAACCTACAAGGCCCATTTGATCAAAGTCCTCTCCATGTCCCATTGTCTTTGCAAAGCATGGCAACCATTTGTTTCCCAAACATTTGCTTTTCCATCTCCATGTGAGTTTCCCTCCTCCTCTTTGAAGTCCCAAATCACTACCCCAATATCTTTTGTCTTCAGCTGAAGATGGTATTTAAGGTGATGGCTTCAGCCATTTTGGTGAGTTACTAAGTTTTCCTGGGTTTCTCCCATGAATACGTTTTATTAAGCTTGTTTGATTTTTCTCCTATTATTCTGTCTCATGTCAATTTAATTCTTAGACCAGGTAGAAGACCCTAGAAGGGTAGAGGAATATTTCTTCCTCCCCTGTAGGTGGCTATGAGGATGGGATAAAACTTAACTGGCTGGATGCTGCTCCCTAGGGGAATGCTGCAGCTGAGGTCCTGGACCTCTGACAAGAGCTGGCAGGAGCTGACCATTTCAGTCTCCTGGATCTCTGCCTACAGGGTCTAGTGGAAGCAAAAGTTGTGAGTTTTTTCCTTTTCTAAATTTTGATTAGCAGAAGAAAATATTTGTAAGGCTCGTTTCTTGGACTTAGCAACTCTGGGAAATTTGGTAACGTGCTTTTTGGTTTTTCTTGATTCCTCTCCTCCCAGAGATGGTCACTGTTTTTCCTTGTCTCTGTCTTTTGTGTCAATTGTCATAAAAAGAAAAAAACATAGGGCAGAACACAGGCATAGGCCCTATCAACCTGTTGTCCAGCCCAGCCCTGCAGTCTGGTTATAAACTTTGCTGTGGGTTAATATTCATATGAGGTAAAAGCTATTGTTAAGGGACATCTTGAAGGCCAAAGCTACAAAATTTGTTGGCATGGGTCAAGGATTTAAGAGTGATTAGGGTGCTCATAACCTCAAGAGGACTCCCATGATAGGATAAGTTGGTTATGGAATGGGTTAGTTGGACGCCAGGTCAACCCACCAAACTCAACAAAATTTCTGTGCAATAAGGTCCTCTTTAAAACAACACCCAGTCCCCAACCCCAGAGCACATCCCTCCCAGGTATCAGTTTGGATCCAAGAGTCCCAAGGCTTAGCTAAAGCTGTTAATGTGCAAAAAAATAAAAAAATTAAAAAAAACTAGATGAGGTTTTTTCTTTTGTCTTGTTCTACATCTTGAGAGGTTGGCTTTGTGACTAGTGAGAACATCCTCTCCAGTCTTCACCATCTGGAGGATACACATACTGGCATTCATCTTGGCAGCCAGTCAAAGAGACTGGGATTCCAAGCACTCTCTTTTCCTGGCTGTGTCAGCTCTCAGAGGAGTTTGTCATAGTGGGTCCCAGTTCAGAGGGGCCTTTGTTGTCTCAATTTTTGTTGCTTTTTTGTGACAGGAGGCATCCCGTGTTCCTGTGGGAGACCAGAGACACCATTTTCACTGCACCATCCTTACCACCTGTGCAATGAAGGCCTTTGCTTTCTTAGAAAATTTTTGGGAGTGAGATTTCTGGATCTCGTGAGGGCTGCTTCTTTTGCCCTCTCTTTTGGGGATGGCACTTACATCCATGCCTGAGCCATAAAAGGCTTATTTGTTTGAGTTGCTATTAAGATCCTACTCATCAATGGCCAGAAGATGAATCCTTTAAATTGGAAAAACTTCTAAATTAAAAACATTTTTAGAGGGCTCTCATCATACATAGCTGTTTTATTGCTACTTATGAAAAAAACAAATTAAAAAGAAACACAAAAAAGTAATGACTAGCCTTAAGAATTTAATTGAATTTGGGGTCTCTCCTTCCTCTGATGGTCTTACAGATGCTAATGAAAGCATTAAGTTACTTAACAAGAGAATGGGAAGAAACAGAGGGGAAAGTCAAGGGACTCTTCCCAACAAGGTAGAAATTTTTTAGAGAGTTATTAGGAAATAAGGTAAATAATACAAATATTGAAAGGGGGAAAACAAAGAGAAATAAGAAAGGGAAGAATCACAGGACCCGTCTCAGCAGGATGGGAATCTTTAGATGGTTATTAAAAAACGAGATGACTAGGGACTGGCCCAGTGTCATAGTGGTTAAGTTTGCACGCTCTGCTTCCATGGCCTGGGGTTTGCAGATTCCAATCCCGGTTGTGGACTAACACACCACTCATTGAGCCATGCTGTGGCAGGTGTCCCACGTACAAAAAATAGAGGAAGTTGGGCACAGCTGTTACCTCAGGGCCAATCTTCCTCACAAAAACAAAAAAATTGAGATGACTAAAATGGACATTAATAGGGTTAAAACAAATGTTTTAACACAGCACTAACTGAGCTTTGGTGAGCCAAAGGGACCCTCTACTGGACCCCACAACATGAAAGGGTCCCAAACAAGTTTTCTTTATTTATCCCAGTTTAGAGAAATTTAAAAAGCTGAAAGGCAGAGATCACAATGAGAAACCTGACCAACAGTTGCTTGGGGCAAGAGTTAGGCCACTTAATCAAGTTAAAGATTGCCAAAAGGGTTCGAGTATTTTGGCTTGACCTCTCACTGGGGGTTCAAAGCCTTTTTCACAGAAACGGGTAAAATGACCAGGATATGGAGAGGAGAAATTTCCAAGACTCCTTAATGCAGGAACCCCATGAGTTGTGGTCCTGTTACCAAAATCAAAGTGGGTTCACCTCCTGGTGAGTTAAATCATACTCTCCACCAGAAGTAGTTGTCATACAAAGTAAAGTATATTTTCAGTAAACAGGAGACCACACAAAATCATTTCCAAAGTCATGGCTCCCCGAAAAAAGGGAAGCAGGGACCTTTTATTTCAGATGCGGAATCAATATTCAAAAGGCAGAGGCGGGTATTCGCTTGCACAGGCTCAGTTGGAGAACACACTTCCACATGAGGCCTAAACTCTTCCTGGAGAGAACTCAGCATTAAAAATAAGGCAAAGGTCGTAGGTGTAGCTCTTTGTGGTGAGGCTTGGTCTAGTTCAGGGTGGTTGGTGATTGCAACTCCTTAACATAAAAAAGGAAAAAAAAAAACAATTTGGAAAAACAGTTAAATACTTCCGAACCCACCCCTGAGTTCCTTGGGGCAATTAGTCAGTGACAGTACCAAAACCCATTGGTGGGACACTGACTCAGGCTACAATTAGATTTAAGAAAATGTAAAAGTGAAAGGATTGATAAGACTATAAAGGTTGGAATATTTGAGCTAGTATTATATGAAAAGGTTATGTCAACTTTGCATGACTGTTTTATAGAAATGGGTGTTATGTCTGGCTGGGAATGCTTCCACTACCCGTTATTATAAAACCAGATTTGTTAATGGGGTCCTAATGGAAGCTATAGTTAGAAGTATAAGAGTTGATGGAATTAAGATGCAAGTTTGTAGGAAAATTTGTTTATTTTGAACAGGCTTTATATAAAGTGATTACATCTCTTTTGCCTGGTTCTATTATGGGTTGTATTATAGAGACATACATTGTGTCTCACTGGGACATGTTTTCCCTGCCTGATATTGTAAAACAGAGAGAATATAAATCTGCCCTTCAGGCACTGTTAATTAAACATGCTAAAGGGAGACACTAGGGTTGCCTGAGCCCACACAGTGTGAGATAGAAACTAGTGACTGATATTTGGGGGAATAGAAAAGATAATGGAAGCCTCACCCAAGGTACATTGTTCTATGGTTGAACTGTGCACTCGGAAAGAGGGCCTTTGTTAAACACTTTGTGCAGACTTTTAAAGGTATGCTACATTGTCCTGAAGTTTTAAACATAAAAATCTTTTGATTTACCTCTTAGTTAAAAATCTCTCTGATATAAAGAAGCAAATTAAAGAAAATGTAGTTGGATAAATGAATCAGCCTTTTGACATCATTCAGGCTACCACCCAATTATTTGAGAAATTAAAAGGACCTATCTTTGTCTTACAAATCTCTACAAAATCGGAAATGTAAACACAGCCCACAGTCTCCCGATACTGATCCTGGTTAGCTTAATCAGTAGAACTTTAAAAAAAAAAAAGGATTGGGTGTATTTGGAAATTTGGCAAATAAATAATTTAAAAAAATCTTAATTGTCCTCTCCACAAATATTAGCTAAAAGATTTAGCAGGTAAACTTAACCCTTTTCCATCTCAAGAGAAGCTCTCCAGCCCCACACATCTATCAGCCAATTATAACACAGGAGCTGGGAAGCCAAGGTGTGAAAATTCTGGATTTAGGGCAATCGGGCTGATCACAAAGATTATAGCAACAATTCAGTCTGATGCTAGCCCGCAGAGAGCCCGTGGTCTTGAAATTGTCAGACCATTATAACACAATGTAGGATGTTTTGGAAAGAGGTACCTTGTATCATTTGGAGAGGAAGAGCTTTCTGGAGAAAGTTTCACCCTAAGGGAGTCTTTAAGAATAAGAAGGAATGATCCAGGCAAATAGGGTAGGGAGAGCATTCTTGGCAGAGGGGATTCCATGAGTGAAGTCCCAGTAGTCAGAAATAGCATAGTGTATAGGAAGATTTAAGAGGAATTTGGTTTGCCTGAAGTAGAAAGCTGAACTCAAAGTGGATGGATAAATGAGGCTGAAAAGTCAGCAGGAGTCAGATTGGGAAGGGCTTTGTATGCCAGGTCTAGAAGCTTGAACTTAAGGCTGAAGGCCATAGGGAGCCAAGGTAACTAAATCAGGGGTGATCCTACTGAGATTTTCATTTCAGAAAAATTCTTCTAGTGTTCAATGTAGAGAACATCCTTTTGACTGGGCATTCAGTGAGCATCCTGGGATGTTGGTTCAGTGAGAGAAGATAAGGCCAGAGCTGGGACAGGGAAGAAGAGAGAGAATAGTATGTGAGGACCTCTCTGCATGTGGAATTGGTATTGCTGGGAGGTGAGGGAGGAGGAGCTAAGCAGGTGTGCTGGTTTTGACATGGGTGACCACATTGGTGTGTGGTGGCACCACCGGGAGAGAAAACAACAAATCAAAATAATGCAGGATTCTGATCTGATCTCGGGACAGCTCTCAGTGACAGCAATCTCTCCTCCTCTCTTCATGCAACTATGGGACACAACCTGAAGACCCTCACACTCAGTTTCACCATCTCCAACCTCCAGTATTCAACAGACATGAGCAATGGCTCAGCCTCGTTTAACTCCACTGAGAGGGTCCTGCAGCACATGGTGAGATCCTGATGCCAGCAGCTCCTGGTGGGATAAATCTTAGCCAGCTCCTCCCCCAAACCCTGTCCCTGTTGCTCATTCTCCTCTTCCTTCCTCCCCAGCTTGGATCTTTGTTCAAGAAGAGGAGCCTGGGCCCCTTCTTAGGTTGCAGACTCACCTCCCTCAGGTAAGACACTTCCCTGAGCATTTGCCAGTAATGACCATTTTGGGGACCACCCTTTCCTCAGTCTTCCTACTGACCTCCCATTCACTCCTCCCTCCTTCTGGCTTCCACTTCCAGAAGTTTCAGGACCTCTCTCTAGAGTCCCCACATCTGTTTCTCCCCAGGCCTGAGAAAAATGGGGCAACCAGCAGCATGGAAACCATCTGCCTCTACCACCTTGACCCCACGGGCTATGACAGAGTGTGACAGAGACCCTGTGTGACAGACAGCAGCATTACTGGTAGCTGAACCAGCTGATCCATGTGTTACTGGCACATTGGGTTCTTGTTGTCCCCCAGGGTGGAAATCAAGAGAGACAATAAATGGGCGTAGGAAAGTAAAAGTTTGTTAGCTTGTGCATGGGAGAGGCACAAGGGAGCCAGTTTGGAAACGAAAGGGTCAGGTGATGGGCTCATTAGGGAGTGAGACTGTGGGGCTTTTATTAGGCAAAGGCCCGGGAGGAGAGCCTTGTCGTGGCGTGTAGAGGCAGGGTTGTGCTTGCGCCTACACTGTTGGGTAGCATTTTCCTACATGCAATGCCTGTGTCATTAGCATGCTAGCTCTCTATCCCTGGGTGTGACTTTTACTATGGTAATG
Organism: Rhinoceros unicornis; assembly: GCA_028646465.1. Lineage (NCBI taxonomy): Eukaryota > Metazoa > Chordata > Mammalia > Perissodactyla > Rhinocerotidae > Rhinoceros > Rhinoceros unicornis. The sequence continues at coordinate 38,952,863 of CM053537.1, forward strand.
GGGCTAGGGTCACCTAGCCTGGGTGCTAGGGCACATGCGTAAGGCCAGGAATGTCCAGAGGCTGTGGAATATGGATCTTGGTGGCCTCTATCTGATTCTCTTAGCTTGCCAGTTGGTTGGGGCCTTATCTTGTTAGGCCAGGGGCTTTGCAGATGGCCCTGTCTCCTTAGGCTGGTTCCTGTCTCACATGGTGTCACCCAAATGGGCCTCTACACCCTGGTCAGGGATAGTCTCTTTGTCACTGGTGAGCGTTCATGCTGATCTTGGATTTCAGTGACCATTCTTGTCCCTGTTCTATTTTATTTCCTCTTTAACAAGTCAGCCCAGCCTACCTGGCGGACACCTTCCTCAAACCCCCACGGAGAGGGTCTTTCCTGTTATTTCAGGTAAATAGCATGAAATTCTTTGACCAATTTAATATAATGAATTTTAATTCAAAACCAAAATGTCTGACTCATGAGATCTCTGGGGACAGGGGTTCTTCTAGGCAAGGTTCCTCTAGGCCAGTGGTTCTCACCTGAGGGCAGTTATGCCCCCTAGGAGACACTTGGCAATGTCTGTGGACATTTTTGATGGTCACAGCTTTGGGAGGGTGCTCCTGGCATCTAATGGATAGAGGCCAGGAATGTTGCTAATATCCCCCAATGCACAGGAGAGCCCACCACCAAGAATTATACAGCCCCAAATATCGATAGTTCTGAGGGTGAAAAACTCTGCTGTACATGGTCCCACAGTTCCTAGATGGGCAACAGATCAACACTTATCACACTTTACTGCAATTACTTGTTTAATTATCCAACTCCCCCCTTACATTCTGAGCTCTGTGATATTAGGGTTTGTCTAGTGAGGCATTGTATTCTCAGTTCTTAATATGTCTTAACATTGTAGTACCAAATGAAAGAGTGAACAAATGAGAGATGAGTATCTCAGCTCCCCATATTTGGGGACCCACTGCAGCTCACATTCATTCATTCAACAAGCACATATGCATGACCATTTTATCCCAAGCCATATGCTGGGTACTGAGAGAGAAGACACAGGTTCTGCCCCTTTAAAAGTCACAGTCAAGTGAACTAAAGATGACTTAGGGACACAAAAAAGGCAGAGACACTTAACAGGGTGTCATGGGGGTGCAGAGGATGGACAAGTCAAGGAGGGCTTCTTGGAGAGGATATTATGTGTCTGGCACTGTGGTAGGCACTGAGACACAGCAGTGGACAAGACAGTCAGGTCCCTGCACCTGGAGCTCCACCTTATTGGGTTCCTGAAGCATGAACAGGACTTTTCCAGGAAAAGAAGAGGATGGAAGAACATTCTAGGAAATGGAAACTTCATCAGCAAAAGCAGAATAGCTCAGCTCTGGACAATCCTTGTAAAATCCAGTTTTCCCCTCTTTGGAGTGACTTCCTATTTGGGAGCCCCCACAACCTCCCGCATGTGGGCTTGATTTGGGCTGATTCCGACAAGGCAGGGGCCCCCTGGGCCACCATGCCGCTGTACTAAAAGCTGAGAGTCTCCACCTGTCTTTTCTTTCTCTCAATGGCTCTAGGCTATGCATCCCAGAGTTTCTCTCTCCAGAGAGAGTACCAGTTAAATTTCTGCATCATCAACTGGGACCTCAGCAACCCAGAACCCACGTCCTTGGAGTACATTGCCCTGCTGAGGGACACCCAGGACAAGGAGTGGTCACTCTCCCTGTTCCCATCTCTCTTTGCCCTGGGGGCCTCTCTCATTCCTCTGTCTGACTTACAACTATTAAGTGATTGTTTCAACCCTTCGCTTTCCCTACATGATCTGAGTTCTCTCAGTTTCCAGAGGTAGTGCCCTAGCTCCCTTCCCCATTTCTCAGATGGTCAAACTGAGGCCCAGAAAGGGGAGTGGTGTGCCTAATGCCACACAGTGACTTAGGGACAGAGCCAAGATTTGAACTCATGTCTCCTTGCTCCAAGGCCTGTGTTATTTCACTGGCTCCAGTGGCCCCCTCCAGCCTCAGGAGACCTCCATCTCACCCACTCTCCCTACCCTTTGTTTTAGGTCATGAAGCTCTACAGGGGCAGCCAGCTATGAGACGTTTTCTGCTTCTGCCTGGTCACTGACTTGCTGTAAGTTGAGGAGATTGGAAGCATTGGCTGAGCTGGTGGCTGGTGACTCTGAGCTGCCTTGGCACATCCTTGATGTGGAAGTCACTGACATGGTGCCCATTCTCCCCCATATCCCTGTCACATTCCATAGGTCTTGGGGGTAGGAAAGTCATTAACCTCATGTGGCCACCAAACCTTAGCATCTACCTCCTTCTCCTCTTCTGGATGCTTTCAACAAATATCAGCCCAATAATAACATTGACCATGGCCAGGCTCCCTGCTGAGCACTTTCATGCATGATCATCTCATTTAATTCTCACAGCAGCTCCCATGAAGTGGATACAATGATAATCCCCATTGTTCAGATGGGAAAACTGAGGCTCAGAGAAGTGAAGTGAACAGCCCAAGAATTGCCTTTGATCTGAGTTTGAACCCAGGTCTCTGAGGGATGCATGAAGGAACTAGGACAGCTACACTGGGAAAGAGAGGGATCATGGGACACAGTGCTTACTTTGAATATTTCCAAACTTCAGTTCCTTTGTCTTTCACATGGGGATAATTATAATGCTACCTCCCACCAGAGTGATGATGAGGGAATGTATAAGTCACTTCTTAGAGGTGCTCAATAGATGTTCGTTATTTTTACTGTTATTCCTTCTATTCCCAACACTAGGAAGAGCTTTATTTTTGGTCAGGGTCTCCTCTCTAATCTAGGGGAAGAGTCACCCAGATAATTCCCCACTGCTTGCCCCTAGGACTATGGCTGTATAAAGCAGGAACTCAGGAGACATAACTGGTGTGGGGCACTGGTTGATTTCCCTTGGTCTCTGTCTCTAGATTGGGCTCCATGTTGCCCATCATCAAGACACTGTCCTCCTCCAATCTAGACTCCAGCATGGTGAAGCAAGTACTTTTAGACAACACTCTGGATGCCTCATTCTGCTGGCTGGGTGCTGCCTACAAGTTGGTGGATGTTCATGTGGCAGGTGTGAGATGGGGGGCTCGTTTCATGGCTTGAAGAGATGGGGTTTTGAGGAAGAATGGGTCTTCTCCATAGCAGTGGAATTGTTGGAGGCTCCGGAGGGAAAAGGGGGCTTTCTGGAGGCTCATGTTGATGACCCATGGCAGTATGTCATCCAACAGGAGGCAGGAAGAGAACATGCAGCAATCGCACCCAAAGGAATGGTTATTTTTACATGTCAATTTTTCCAGTCCAAAGTGTGAAGGATCCCAAGTTGATTTCTCAGGCTGTCTAGTTATGAGTCATGTATTGATTGATTGATTGATTGATTCATCCATTCATTCATTCAGCAAATACTTAATGAAACTAGATAGGCACTGATGATACATTTTGATGATTGCTGTAATCAGAGAATTTTAAGTGCCTGTGGGAACCTCAAGGAGGGACACACAGCCCTGTCTTGAAAAGTTTTCTGGAGGAAGTGATGAGGAAACTGAGATGTGATGGAGAACAGGACCTAGCAAGGGGGAAGAAATGGGGAGCAGTGCTACATGTGTCTATAACCTAAAAGAGAGAAAGATCAGGGCATATTTGGGGAAGCTGTGAGGAGTTTGGTGTGGCTGAAGAATACACTTTGACATGGGAGAGGTGGCAGTTGAGGCTAAAGATGTGGGCAGGGACTTTACTGGGTACTGAATGGTTTGTGAAGGAATGCGACACTCTCAGAGTTCTGCTTTAGAAAGCTCATCTTCTAGGTGATGTTTGGAGAATGGATTGGGAGGGAAAGAAGACCAGACGCAGAAGGACCCATTAGGAACTGAGGTCAGCAAAGGTGTGTGACAGATGCCCACCGTCGTGGTCAGCACCCACACTTGCTGACTATGCCCCCGAGAGGCCCAACTCTTCTTCCTCCATCCTAGTGAACTCTCCTAGTTCACTAGTGCTTGGTGTGGAGTTGGTCCAGTAGACACACGGATGGATTCAAGGTGGACAGGGAGATGAAGGGTCTTCTGTAGCCCACCTTTAAAAACCCAGCTCAGGTCACATTGCCAGGAATAAGTAGACTGGCTGGAATGACTTCTTTGTTAAAATTTTCTCCTGATGGGGAAATTTTATACTTTCTGTTTATTCTAGGAATGGAGCCACCGTTTCTTCTACTGACAGACAAGCCAAGGAGCAGTCCCAGCCTCAGCACTGCCAGCTGAATTTCACTGTCACCAACCTACTCTATTGCCAGGACATAGCCCAGCCAGGCACCACCAAACACCAGCAGAACAAGAGAAGTATCGAGGATGAGGTGAGAATGTCATTGTGTGTCTACTCTGTTCCCATGTAGGGACTGACTTATGGACACTGGGTAGTCAGAGGGTGACTTTTCATAACAATTCATAAAGACAGGTTCTTATTCCCATTTTACAAATTAAGAAATAGGCACTGAAAGATTGAGTAGCTGGCCCAGGGTCACTTAGTAAGTCATACCCTGGAACGAGACATCCTTTGGTACACATACCTTGTCTAGTGTTTGTTGAGACAAGCAAAAATAAATGGGGGAAGTGCACTCAGTGGTTGAAAACTCTCTGAGGCCACTGAGCCTGGGATTCTGACCTAGGAAATATTGCCCTGTCTTTCAGCTCCACCAGCTCATCTGAAACAGCAGTGCCAGGAGTTATTTTTCTGACTGCCAAGTTTTAGCATTCAGGTGAGTTTCAACTCAGGACTTAATGACTCTGGAAAGTTCTACATTAAGTAAAATACCCCCATTCCATAGTTTCTCAGTTCCTTGCTGTTATGGAAGAGAACTCTTAGAATATAGAGCTGTTACCTAAAATCCAGCTTCTTCCTAAACCAGTGAGCTCAACTGGTTTAGAACCTCAAGAGAGCTTATGTAAACTGAGAAGACACGGAGGTGCCTGGTGATGGGAGCCATGGAATACAGTGTGTAGAAACCATGCCTTAAGAAATCAGCCTCTGAAGTCAAGATTCATGGAAGATGGGAGGCCAGAACCAGTCAACTTAGAATCCAGCAATCTAGCCGTGCTGTCCAATACTGTAGCCACTAACCACGTGAGGCAATTTAAATTTTTATGCATTTATTGGGACATGATTTACATACTATGTGTGCATGTGGTTATTTCTTAGGATTTTCTATATACTATATCACGGCATCTGCAAAAAGAAATAGTTTCACGTTTTTCTTTCCAACCTGGATGCCTTTTATTTCTTTTTCTTGCCTAATTGCACTCATTAGAATCTCCAGTACAATGTGATTAACATATGAAATGAGGTAGACATCACTGTCTTGCCCCTGGTCTTAGGGGGAAATTATCAGTCTTTCACCATTGAGTAGGATGTTAGCTGTGGGTTTTTCAAGGATGCTATTTATCGGGTTGAGAAAATTTTTTTCTATTCCTAATGTGTTGAGCAATTTCTTTTTTAATCCTGAAGTATGTTGTATTTTGTGAAATTCTCTCTTGCATGCATGTATTGAGATTATGTGGTATATGTCCTTTATTCTATTAATATGGTGTATTACATTAATCAGTTTTTCAGATATGAAGCCAAGCTTTCAGCTAGAGGTGAGAGATTCAGACCTTCTCAAGGCTTTCCTGGGCGTGCACACAGCCCTGCACACCATGGCCTTCTAGATGCCCACAAATACATTGGAGCTTTTCAAAGCCCCCTATAGACATCCCATTCCCCCAATTTTTCTTTTAAGCTTTTGCTCACCTCTTGCCTGCCTCAATTGGTATAGCTCACTCAGGCCTCTACAATGTACAACTATTACCACTGATTGTTTGGCAAGTGCCCTGGGGAAAAGCTCTCCTCACTGAGCAGGCTCTGAGTTAAATAAAGACAAGCCACAAAAATGAAGCTTTTTCAAGGAGCTGCCGGAAAGGTCCAATAGTGACAATTCAGTGGAGAGGGGTCTTTTGGGAGCTCCAAATCCATTGTGACTGCTAGGCTGCTGGTTTTCACAGCTTCCATGGTTCTGAGACTGATGGTTTTCAAAGTTACTGAGGACATTGTGAGAGCAGGATGAGAATAGTGCAATTTATAATGCCACAGAGCTTACTCCTTTTACCAAGATTCAACCATTTTTCTTAACTAAACACCCTCAGATTATTGCAAGACTTTGGTTAATTTCTAGACTTCTGAAAAAGTTGATTCTGACCATTTTTACCAGTGTTATCATTGTTTTTATGGATTTTCAGAAATCCTTTCTCCAGCATTTCCCTGTGGCTATTTATTTATAAATCAATTACATTACACGAAAAATTCGGTTCCTCACTCACACCCAGTAGGCACCTTTGAAGTGCTCCATAATAACATGGGTCTGCCAATGACTGTATTGGATAGGGCAGACACAAATGTTCACATCCTTACAGAGAGTTGTCTTGAACAAGGCCTAGAATCAGTGTAGAATTCCAGACACCCTTGTTCATCCTTTGTGCCCTTCCAGGTCTGTCCCCACAGTAATGACACTGGGGGGACTCCCTGTGTCCTTCAGCATTGACATAAAGACTGGACAGAGTAGCCATCTGTGAGGAATTCCTGTTGCTGGCCCAGCTACAGAGCTTTTCCCTGGACAATAACAGCGTCCCTGTGGATGGCAAGGCTCCGTGCTCATTGGGGCAGGGGTCCAGTCTCCAACTTCCACACCTGGGGCCTTTCCTGGGAATCTGGAGGCCTGGGGCTGCAATAGCATTGAACTTCCTAAGGCTGCCAGGAGGTGGCATAGTACCCCAGCATTTACCTACAATTGAGGGAGAGAAAAGGATACCCAGTGGAATATAAGAGGCACTTGCCTTCTCCTAGACAGCTCTGTGAGCTCAGGCTAGTCACCTCTCTTCTCTGGACGTCTGTTTTCTTATCTCTGCACTGAAAGCCACTTGGCCAGATGGTCAGTGAAGGCCTCTATCTGTGTCTAAAGAATTGACAAGTGTGGAAGGAAGGACCTGTTTTCTCATCCACAGACAGTATAGAAATAGGAATGAGACTGACTTGGCCCACAGGCTGTAGTTTGCCAAGTCCTGCTCTAGATCAGCATCATGCACTAGAGCTTTCTGCAATGATGGAAATGCTCTATATCTGTGCTTTCAAGTGCATAGCCCCCTGTGGCTATCTAGTACTTAAGTACGGTATTGCAACTGGTTTTTATGGTTACTAATTTTTAATGTCACTGAGGTACTAGATTTTTTATTTTAGTTAATTAAAATTAATTTTAATTTAAAAAGGCACTTGCTGCTCCATATTGAACAACACATCTATAAGAAGTTGGCTGGGGAGAGGTTGCACAAGTATGGGGACCTGCAACCCTCCCCCCATGCACAATGTGTGCTGTGTGTCCCTACCCTCCTGGAGTTTATGTTGTAGTTAGTAACAACAAAGATAGGTGATTGAAAATTATAAGTTATTTGATGTGAACAAATCCATACTTGGGAGTGGTAATCAGAGAAGGCTTCTTGGAGGAAAATACATTGTAGATGAACCCTGGAAAATGAGTATAAAAGAACTCGGTAAAGGAAAAGGGGATGAATGTGTTTCTAGGCAGAGAAGAAAGTGTTTGAGTGGGAGTTTACAAATTTAGAGCAATCCTGTGGGCTTGCCAACTGTGATGACCCATTCACCCCCACCATCATAAGATGGCCCAGCCCAATTTCAGTCCTCCATGTCCAGAGGTATAAATTTGATTTAATTTATTACACACTTGTAGTGTGATAATGGCCTTGGATTATGTAGCAAAGTGTCCTAATTTTTCTGAGATGCAAATTGAAATGGGGTGAAATATGATGTCTACTTGTCTTTAATATTTAAGTGAAAATATGGCAGGAAGCAAGGGTGGCAACTGTTAATAATTTACACTTTGGAAGAAATATTGTTTTAATTGGTTGAAATATACATTGTTAAATCTAGGTGATGGATGTTTCTGATCTTGTTCTACTTTTCTGTGTGTTTGAAAGTTTTATTTTAAAAATTAAACACACTCCCATTCATTCTCCATTTCATTCACTTCCAGGATATTCTCCCAAGAAAAATGATACTATGACTGAGAATTCTGGAAGCCTCAAGGAAGCCCCAGCCCAGGGTGGGGAGGGAATATCTTGATGCTGTGCCTCATCAAAGAGAACCATGTGCACAGGGTTTTGGAAAATGATGAAAGTTGGCCAACCCTTGTTAAGGACTACTGAGCACAGTGAGGGGGGGGGGCAGCAGGAGCCCTGAAGGAATGACAGGAGATGGCTCACACCAGTGCTTGTCTCCCCAGATCTCCCCTTCTGGACCATCATCCTCATCTGCTTGGCAGGACTCCTGGTGCTCATCACATGCCTGGTCTGCTGTCTCCTGGTAAGCAAGGAAGTGTTGCTTGTCTTCTTACTATTGGGTTGTAAGAGCTCTTTGTAGATTATAAATACATGTGTTTTGCTAGCAATATGTTTTGCAAATATTTTCTCCTATTGACCACTTGGTATTCATAGCTCCTTCAGAGCTTAAATTAATAGTGAAATTATCGTCCACCCCACTCTTACTGACTCACTTTCACATCCTAGATGTTTCCATCAACCCAAATGGTCATGTGCAAAAATAAAAATTCAGAAAACATATTCACCTACCACAAATTCCTGACTTCTAGTTTTTACTCAAACACTCACACAATAGATACCTATTCCTCAAGATTGAAAGTGATGCCAGATCACCATATGCTCACCTTAATTTCTCGTTTCTTATTCTCATCATTCCTGGATTCGATGGTCTATGATCTCAATAATTCCCTGGAATAATCCAAAATTCCTTACTGCTCATCACATCTGCCATGTAAAACTTCAAACCCAGAACATCCTGATTGTTTGCCATGCCTTAGCTACTGCTGGTCTTATGATAATGCTAAGAAAAGCACACAACATGATATGTCAGTACCACTGTCAATCCAAAATCATCTGCTTCTACTGGAAACATCCATAATGCCTGGAAATTTTACTTTCTTTTTGTGTGTTGGCATATTTACTCCTTGATTTTCCACAAAGCCTGTTTTAAATATTCCCACATTTGTTCTTCCTTCATACATATTCAAGGTCCCTTAACTTGCCTGATATTTCACAGAGAAAGTGCTCTCTCTACTCCTTCCCCTTAGTTGTGAACCATTGAGAAAAGGTCATCTACATCATGTGTCTCTGGTCTCACCTCCAACCACCTCCTCAGAGCCCCCACACTCCATCTACCCTCATCATTCTATGGTGCTTCTTTTGGTAAGGCCACACTGACTTCTCTCTTACTAGACCCAATGGGAACTTTTCATTATTCATCTGACATGATCTTGAATTGGAAAACTTTTAAGTATGTTTGCAACATCTTAGATATGTGAATCTTATGTTACAACTGTGAACATGATAATATCTCAATATAGAGAATGTATATCTGAAAAAAATTAACTTACAAATGGAGATTATGCTGTAACTGGAAAGTCCAAACTGGATTTGTGGAACTCAGTAAAAAAACACAGGATGTAAACTATCTCGTTATTAATTTTTATATAAATTGCATGCCCAAATGATAATATCTTAGTTATAATGGGTTAAAATATACTATTAAAATTAGTTTCAACTGTTTGTTTTTATTTTTTTAAATGTGGCTACTAAAAAGTTTTAATTTCATAAATAGAGTGCTTAATGCTACTATTGGACAGCACTGGTCAAGCCATGAGTGAAAATAAGGCCCAGAGAAAGTGGTTAAGGAGCATTTTTCCCAAGAAAAGGAGTCTACACTGGCCCACACTGCAAGATTCAGCAAAAACTCTCATACACACACACACACAAAATGAAACGAACATCCTAGTGTCCCACCACTACTTCTCAAGTGGTGTGAGGTTGCACTCCTACATAGTCCTAACTGGGCTAATCTCAAGAAAGAGGTAAGAAATAGGGATAATTTACCAATTAAGAAGATCTACAATCAGAGACTAAGGGTCAAAATTTTTTGTGAATTTCCCATCAATGGCTTCTGTTATTAATTCAATATGTTAGGGAGACTCTTTCAAGGAGGGTTGTTTTAAAACTCACTTTTTCTTTACTATGTAAGTATATACAAGATATGTAAAGAATAACTGAATAATTACACTAGCCAATCAATGAAAATGAGATAATAGAACACAAATATCATTATTATAAATCACTACTGGATTAGTGAGTCAGTCAGGGAAAAGATGACATTGGATTAATTTGGACCTTATTAGGCTGATTCTGATTTCATCACCATCCTATTGATTATATTATGCTAGGAACTATGAAACATGTTGACCCCCCCTACTATTTAACCATCAAGGCCTACCAACCAGACCAGTCCTTCTGACAAATCCCCTGGCTCCTCCACTTCTGACAATACCTGGAGGATTTTTCCCAAATCCCACTCTGTCATGGCTCTCTTCTACCTGCCACAGACTAGGGAACCATTTTCTCCAAGTCTCACGCTCTGTGTGTGCCCAGTTCTGGGGATGACACTTCTCCCTGGAGTAAAGAAAAGGATCAGAGCAGACCCTGTGAGCTGCAGCAACTAGCACAAGGACTGGGGTTTGCTAGAGAGAGAAGAGAACCCTTAGTGGGCACAGTTACCAGGGTCCAAGAAGCCCCAGTGATTCCTGGATAGAATCAAAGGAGAGGATGCAGGGCAGAGCAGGGATGTCTGGGTGTGATTCTGCTTGGGAATGCCTGTAGGATGACGTATGTGACATTGTTAATGCATTCAACAGTGTTGTTCATTCATTTACTCATCATATGTCATGGAGTGCTTTCTACATCCATCCAGGCACTAGTCTCCCCCTCTGGAGCTTATGAACAGTGTCAGAAGATTTTTTAAATTTTATTTACAATGCATAGATACAGCACTTGTGATATGCTAGGTTTTCCAAGCATTTTTCAAATATTACTTCCTTTAAAACTCTCCATGACCTTACAAAGTAGGTACACTTATCATTATTGCCAACTGGCAGATGAAGAAACTGAGGCACCAATAGAATAAGTAACTTGCCCAATACAAATATTTAGTAATTGACTTAGCTAGAAATTGAGCATAAGATGTTAGCTCCATTTTCTATGTTCCTAATCATGATATTTGCTCTTTAAAGATTTCACACCATGAAATATTTGATCAACTTATCCATTTTCTTGGTATATTCAATAGCCCCACTATTTTATTTGTGTTTGAAAAATATAATACCTGCATAGAAACTATTGCAGGTACACACCCAAATTACTTCTACCAATACCCCCTCTCCCTGAAAATTAATACAGAGAACATTTCAAAACATTCCTTGCCCAGGCTGGGAGGGCTCTCACTGTTACTCTAACAAGACAAGGGCAGATTGGGAGTTGGGTCTCAGGGGAAAGGTGATCTCAGGAGTTACCATTAAATTACAAAATTGATGGGAGGGTCTTAACTGTAACTGAATTCATAATCTTGTGGGGTTTCAACCTGGGTGCTCATTTTCTGGCTGTGGGTTTAGGGGCTGGTGCTGCATCACAGGGAAGGGGATGGTTCACTGTGTTTTGGGGGAAACCAGACCCATGAAAGAGAGGGAATGATGGCTTCCTTTCACAATGGACTTGTAGTGCAGAAAATTGGGCCTGGAAGAGACAACCGTGTGCCTGGTGTAACCAGAAGGAGTTGCATCTGCTTCAGCCAAAGCAGACAGTCATTCCTTGTGGACTTATTTTAGCTAAATAGGACCAAGAAGGAGGCAATAATTTAATGCTCTTCTGGATGTGAGATCTGTGGTGGTAGAGACGCCTAGGAAGTTCTGACAGGCCTCACTGAGGTGACATTTGCTATGACCAGAATGACAAGTGTAAGCCACCCCTGTTTATGTCTGGGAACAGTTAGTGTGTCAGGGAGAAGGCACCAACTAGTGCAGAGAATCACAGGAAGCAGCGGGTTTGACCAGAGAAGGTCAGAAAGGCAGCAGGTGTGGCTGGAGGGGGCTGAGGAGAGAGAGGAGGGGAGAGGGGAGCATGGCAGGGCAGATCCTGGGACCCGGTAGACTGTGTTACCTTCTGTTCCTTTCTGACAACATTGCTCCAAAATCGTGCATGTATAAAGCACAAATATTTAACATCTTATAATTTCTGTGGTCCAGGTTTCAGGCGCAGCTTAGCTGGGGGCCTCTGCCTCAAGGTCTCTGTGGAGCAGGGGCTGCACTCTCCACTGAGGCTCAGCTGGGGGAGGGTTTGCTCCCAGTTCACTCACACGGGTGGTGTCAGGATTCATTTGGACTGTCTGAGCTCCTGTCTTTCTGTTGGCTGGGCCCTTCTTTAGTTCTTTCCTGTGGAGCCTCTACACAGAGCAATGAAAACCTGGGCACTTGCTCTCCCAGTTACAGAGATATGACAGAGAGAGAGACAGAGAGAGATGGAAAGAGAGCGAGGGAACTCGAGAAAGCGAGTAAGAGAGAAGGGACAGGCTTTCTGTAATTAAAACTTGATGTGACTTCCATCACGTTGGTGGCATTCTGTCGTTGAGAAGCCAGTTAGTCACCACATAGTGGTTATACAAGGATGTGCACTCCAGGAGACAGTGAGCACTGGAGCCATTGTGGAGGCTGCTCAGCACACAGGCCAACATAAGGTACTTGGGTCTGATTCTAAGTAAAACAGAAGACCATGGAAGATTTAGTGCCAGTGGATCACAATATCTGAATTTTGTCTAATTTCAACCCCTTAAAGATACAGGCCCAGAGGGGCAGTGACTTCCCAAGATCACATGGCTGGAACCCAGGCCTGTTTTGAGAAATGTTCCATGCTACATCTCACCTCTTCTTGTAATTCTTTCATCTCTAAGTTTTTGCATCAGACATACATGACAACAGTTCACAGGTGTTGTTGGTATTACCTCATATACACCTGACTGTGTCCCTAGGAAGCTGTTTCTAGCATCATCCCCATTGTGCAGGTTGGGAGACTGAGGAGGCCCTGAGAGGCACAATGGCTTTTCCAGGACACAGAACTGGTAGGAAAAAAGAGGTCTGAACTCAGCTCTCTCTCTTCAAAGCTGGAACCCTGGCTTCATTCCCAAGGAGCTGTGGGTAGGGTTGTGATGGATATTTGTGTACAGTTATAAAGATGACATGGGCAAAGAGAGTGAGCAGTAAAAAGCCCAAAGGGGGCTTTGGGTGGGTCTGATTGAAGGAAAGGGCCCAGGTAATGGAACCTTGGAGAAATGACCTGACTTCTTTGGTGACAGACTCCAAGAGAACTTAGAAATCTGATCACCAAGCACCCACATTCTAGAGAGAGCCTCCTATCTGTCTCACTTGAGTAGAGATGCTCAACACAGTAGGATATTCTCATTTTGTTTCCTGATTTTTTGAAGTCTGGCTTCTGGAAAGGCAAGAATGAGAGCCTTTTCAGTTGCTGTAGCCATTGGCTCAGCCCTCACCTCCAACATCTCTAGCCATTTGACAGGAGGAACCCTCAGGTAACACAGGGCGGTCCAGGGCAGGCCACTATAGGTCAGGCCACAACTGTGATCCCACCTGAGCACCCCACACCCTGTGCCCCTCCTTGTGTGTAGGGGGGAGTAGAGTGAGGTAAGGCAGGAATGAGGGGGGACCCATCCTGGGCAGGAGCAGGTTGTTAGGGGTTGGAAGCCTGATGATGTTCCATGTTCATACCCCAGGTCATGGCTGGCAGGATAGGAAGGTGAGTGCTGGGGACCAAGCTCCTCTACCCATATGTTAATGATGAGCACTCTGGGTTTCATCTCATTCCCTCCCTGTCTGGAGGTCTATGCATTTGCCACCTTTCCTGACCTGTGGTGGGGGTTTCCCCTGTGGCCAAGCAGAGGCAGGCCCCTGATACCTCCTGGCCCAGCTATTGGGCACTGTCTTTGCAGAGCTCCATAAAAGAGATGGTCAAGGATCTGGTGGATGGGTTCAACAACTCCATTTCTCTGGACAGGTGGCAGGTACACCAGGCCACCTACAATGACCAGGGCTGGTGTGAGGTGAGAGTGGGCACAGAGGGATCTCCACACCCAGGACACTGAGATGACCAGAGTGGGCCCAGAATCCAGACTCAAATCTGAGACTCCCCTGGGACCCTCCCAGGGCTTTCCCATTAGAATGTCCCACAGTCCCACTCCCAAAGGAATCTGGAATTCCACTCCTCCCACCAGCTATGTAGGAGGGTAGAAAGTCACTCTTTGCATATTCCTATTATTAGGAATTCCTATTATTAGGAATAATTATTATTATTGCATATTCCTATTAATATTAGAGAAAAATTTATGTTTTCACTTCACACTAAGCCATGAGTATCTTTGAATTTTGCCTTTTTCTGAATCTGGGATCTCCATAACGAGGGTGTCAAAACTCCCTTTAATGCAAAAGAAAGAAAAATGAATGTCTTTTTTGGAAGTCCACAGGATTCTCATAGGGTGCATCTGCCCTGTATGCTGTCTCCAAACTGGGCAGGGGTGAGGTTCCCCTGGAACATCTCCCTCCATGTCAGGGGTAGATGGAGCCTCAGGTAGTTTAAAGGGAACGTCATGCAGCCCTAGCTTGGGGCAGTTCTCAGTTCTGATCTGCATGACCTTGAGCAGCCACTTGGCATCCCTAAGCCTCTGTTTTCTCATCTCTATAGTGGGGGTGTTTGTTGAGCATTCACTGGGATGGTGCTCTTCTTACAGGCTCTTAACAGGGAGGTCTGTTGTTCCTCAGCTAACAAAGTGCCTTTAAGGAACTCATCGTACAGTCTTTCCCCAAAGCAAACTCAGACTGTTCTTTTAAAGCCTAGAACCTTGTTCCGTGTGGGAACTCCTGTCCCTCCTCTTGCACACGGCCCTGAGGGGCTGAAGTTCCTAGGTGAGCTCCAGAGCTCCATCCTCCTGGTGGTTCATGGTGATGCCGTTGATGGTATGTCCCCCCTCATATTGACCAGTGTGAAGATGAGTCAACTGTGAATTTAAGTGAGGTCTACAGGAGGTGTGCCCTCTGGGCAGGCATGGTGGAGAAGCTGACAGCGTCCATGGTACTAGCCTTCCCAGGTAGAAACATCTCCAATGTCACCACCTTCATGTTCAACTACTTGGCCTTTGACAAATCCCACCGGGTCCTGGACCAGTTATTTACTAGGTCAGTGCACAAACCCTCCTCAACATAGTGGTGACTCTGTCCACTGCCAGCTGTGTGTCTTAGGAATGTCACTGCATCTCTCAGAGCCTCAGTTTGCTCCTCTGAAAAGTGGAGTGGGAGAGGATCAACTTCATAGTGTTATCATAGGGACTAATGGGATCAGCCACGGCAGGTGCTTCCCTGGTACCAGCTCTGCAGAAAGGGCTGTGGGCCGTGCTGTGGTTGTTCATGGTGATAATTTCTCTCTCCCCCATGAAAAGTAGTCCACCATTACTGGGATGTGGCCTGTCTGAGTTTGGAAAAGCACATGGAAAGCACCCTGTCAAAGAATTGGAGATTGTTTTCAGCTGGTCTTGGTCCTTGTCCTTGGTGTAGATAATTAGGGATCCCTGGGGCAGAAGAGGGGCCCCAGGCCCACTCAGACATCTGGGTTGGAGTTCATTCATTCAACTGTGTATATTAAGCACCTACTGCATGCAGGACTTTGGGAGACACATTGCATAACTCAGGAATGAAGCAGACACAATCCCTGCACCTCAATTCTAGTCTGAGAGTCAGACAGTCACACTTGACATCATTCACAGGTCCTCTCCACCAGACATCCCATGGGATGCCCTTGTAGCCTCTTTGGCATTTGGAGGCATCTTCCCATCTTCTGAGCAGGATGATGGACCACAGGACACATAAAAAAGTGAGTAGTGTTTGGGTCCAGAAGGAGGGCCTCCTGTCTCCACAGAACAGGGTGGAGGAAGAGTATAGGGTCTGTAGCTGGAGTGGGCCTGGCAGAAGCCTGCATCCTACTCATATTTTGATTCTCATGAGAGGGCTGAGGTCTGGTGGCTTCCACTCCAGGAGGACAGAAGTCAAAGAGAACTGTGGATGGGGTTCTAGGCCCCCTGGGAAGCAGAGGGGAGGCTTGGATGAGTTGTCCCCCAGAGACCCACAGTCCCATCTTGAGCTACCCTCCTACTCCACATCCACCCCTTGTGACCACCACCACCAGGCCCAGAACAGGAGGTGTGTGGGAAACCTGCTCACAAACCTGCTCAGTCCTCAGTCCAGTTGCCCAGATGCATGGAGGGCTGGGTGGGCTGAGTCCAGGCCCTTTGGGAGAAGAGTGTCAGTGGGAAGAAAAGACTCTCACAGACTGTGTTCAACCTACTGGATGAGCAGGCCTGCCACTGCCAGGACAGCCACACAGGGGTCGGGGCTGGGATGGAGTTCTCCTCTGGATGGGAAGGGGAAGACATAGAGCCCAGACCCAAATAAGGGTGCCTTGGGATGGCAGTGAGGAAGAAAAAGCCAAGCCTCTGACTCTGCAGCCCAACTGCCTCCCCCGAGCACCATTTCTTCTATGATGGGAACCTGGCTGGACCACATGCAGGATTTCTGGGAGCCCCTGCGTTTCCCCTGTTTCATGCTGAATTTGGCCTAAGTACATGTCAATTTGCCTGGCTTAGACCTGGAGGTCCATGCCAGCATCTCTTGGGCCAGATGGATCATCTAGAACCCATTGAGGCAGAGCTGGAAGATGAGGGAATTGCAGTCTGGGAAGACTATTTGTGGTGGAGTTCAAGGGCTGAAGTTCCCTTAAAGGCAATAGAGTCTTTTCTGACTTTGAAAAGACACAGGGGAAGTCAGGTATGTGGGTGAAACTGCTCTTTATCCTGCTCTAACATTGGCTCCAGAGCTCCCACTAGCTCCAGAGGCAGGGCAAGGGCCAGCTCCTGGGCTAGAGCCAGCTCCAGCTCTAGTTCCACCACCTACACTAGAGCTGGAGCCAGTGTCACCTCCATCAGCCCCTCCAGAGCTGGACCAAGTGCCAATCTCAATTTCCTCTCCCTTGCCAGCTCCTGAGGTGGAGCCAGATGGCCCATGGGCTGTAGTGCAAATTCCATCTCCAGCTAAAGAAATAACAGCAGGGCCAGATCCAGCCCCAGAGCCTGCCTGCCTCTGGGTTGTGAACACCAAGAACCTGCTGAGGGAGGAGAAGCCTAACCTCTTGGAGTACCCTCCCCAGCTGGTGGCAGCACCGTTGACTCATGGATGTCATGAGCAGTGGTGCTCTCAGGGTGAGTGGGGCCGGGCTTCCCTGTGCCAGCAGTTGCCCCAGACTTGCCCTTCCCTGATCCAGAATCTGTTGATGTGCATCCAAATCCCACATCCCAAATCCTGCTTATTAACCCTATGACCTCCGTAACTTTCTTAACCCCCAATCTTTCACTGTCCCCACGTGGACAGTAGAGATGGACACTGAGAGCACTTGCTGCACAGAGTGGCTGTGCAGATGAATGAGGTGGAACAGAGAGGATGTTGGGCAGAGTCTGGCCCTTTGGTGGTGGAGGAGAGTTCACTGAAGTGCTGCCAGGTCCTTGGGTGGATCACCCATTTGCCCAGGAGGCTTCAAAATCTTCAGCACTTATTAAGCATCTGATACATACTTGACTACATGGGAGACAACAAACAAAGCCCATGGTTGTTGCTACCTTAGAGGAATGGCATCTGAATTGGGAGAAGGAACCAAGGGTGATCAGAATCAGTAGAAGATGCCCCTTGAGATGGGCAGGTAAAAGCTAGATTCTGGTGCTTAGAGGAAGTGACACTGGGCTGGGAGTAAATGCCACTTCCCTTTCCCACAGTATTAGGTCCTGGATCATCCTGTTTTGGGTACCCTAGATGGACATAGGCAAAATCCAGGACCTCCCACAAGACTCAGGCCACATCCTCAGCTTCCTGAGCTCTAGCTCTGACCACTGACGCTGCCTGGGACTGTAGGGGACTGTGGATACTGAGCTGGGGTGTGGCAGGGCTGAGTGACTCCCCATCCTCCTCAGGAGCTGCTCAAGAAGGTGGTGCCCTGCCACTGCCTGCACATTATCTGGCTCTGCAAGGAGGACAGAGAAAAATGAGTACCTGGTGCCCACTATTCATGCCACCATCACACACTTCAACACTGTATCACCACCTGCATCACCACCTGCCTTAGGTACTCTAGCATGACAACGCAGGACAGGGTTGTGGGGATGGAGGTCTGGAGCCAGGTGGCCAAGGTGAGTCATTGGAGGCCCAGAGAGGCCCTCTCTGGAGTTATGGGAACTGCCCCTTCTCCATTCTCAGCTCTCAGGATTGAAGTCTGTGGTCTGAGTCCCTGCACAGTCCCTCGAGCCCTCCTGCCAGGGCCACACTGACCTTGACTCCAAGTCCCAGTGGTGGCAAGCTCACTCCCTTCCTGGGCTTCTTTCTTGGGATGAGTTCAAATCCTCCTGCCTGGGAGTGTCACTCATCAGGTCCCAGGTGTGCCCTCCCCGGGTTCCGAGGGTATCTGTCTCATCCAGGAGAGAAGTCCATGAGGGGACAGAAGCCGGAGCAAGCAGGGCTCCAGCTCCCCCTTACAGCTCATTCTATTCCCTTCCCCAGGAGTGTAGAGTCCTCAGGAATTTCTCCTTACTGCACAGCATCACCTCTGCTCTGCAGAGCCCTTTGATTCACCATCTGAAGAAGACATGGGGACAGGTTTCCAGGTGGGTAGGCCACTCTCCATCTGAGTACCACCAGAGTGGACCAGACACCCTGCCTAGGGCTGGGATTGTCCCCTCAATCAGCTGGGACCACCCAGGAGACAGCGAACCCCAAGGACATTGACTGACCTGGTTGGTGTCTCTGAGTCTCTCTGCTACCTTAAGCCAGCAGTTCTGCATCAGGAATTAGTTTCCTTCAATGTCAGATCCTGGCTTGAGCCAAATTGGAGATTTTCAAGTGTTGACTTTGCAGCAGCTGAGCTCTCCCCAACTGAAACCACCTCTGTTCAAAACAGATCTGCTGAGTAGATATGGTAATGGAAGCCCCGGTGACAACAGGAGAGCCCCCTTCCCAGGCCTGCAGTGACCTCAGGGCTCAGAGGGACCCAGTGAAAATCCTCATCCCGGCCACAGGCTGTTTGGATCTTCTGAGTTTTCAAACAAAACGGATTTGCCCTTACACCAACTCATAGTTTTTCTTTCCTTCTTTCCCCTCCCCTCAGGAAGAGTTCCCCCAAATTTAAGACGCTGTGCACCAATGACCAGTGGGTGAGCCAGAAGTTGTTCATCAAGGAAGGTGGAGGCTGGAGATCTGGGAGGTTAAGGAGGAGGAGAGGGGAGGGAAACATTCCTAGGGGATCCTAGGAGGTGAGGCCATTATCATGGCCAGAGGCCCAGCCTGGGAGTCAGAGACTCCTGTGAGGGTGGGGAGGGCAGGAGCCACTTTTCCAGGCCCCCAAGACACCTTGTCCCTCTCCATCCATGGCTTGACCCAAATGGGGCCTGGACACACAGAGTCCAGAGGTTGGGACCTTGGTCAGTGGTGGGGCTGAGGGTGGGGTGAAGGCAGGGGACAGGGCTTCTGTTTGGGACGGGGAGTGACCTCTCCTTGGTGGGTCCCTGAGCAAGTCACTGCCCCTCTGTGGGCCTCGGTCTCCTCCTCTGGGAGCTGATCTGTGGAGCGGGCATCACAGGGGGTGACAAGGTTCAAGGGAGGAGAGGACTGTGTGGGAGATGTGTGCCAGCTCCTCCTCCAGAGCTGAGGGGAGAGCCATGATGACAGTCAGGTGACATTGAGTCCTCAGGAGGCCCTGGGAGGCAGGTGGGGTTCTCCTCACACTTTCCAGAAGAGGAAAGAGGCTCAGGGAGGCCTGGGCAGGCCCAAGGTCACATAGGAGTGAGTGTGGGAGCTGGGAGTGATCTAGAATCAGAGCACCCTGGGGGTCAGAGCAGCGTAGGCACCAGGTGACTGGAGCCAGATGTCCAAGGTCTGAGGGCCGGGGTCTTGGGGGACATGTGGAGGGGAGTATGGCCTCGTTGACCCTGTCCTCAACCCTAGAAGGAGGTGACCTCCACGTTGACCACCCTTCAGATGGACCCCCAGGGAGCCCAGGAGAGGCAGCAGCAGCAGGTGAGGGTGCCTGTGGGGGAGGGGCCCAGGAGTCATAGGAGAGGGGAGGGGCCACCAGGAGAGGGGTCTTCCCCTTCCTGCCCAGTTGCTGGTGACACAGATCCTGAAAAGCCTGCAGTGGAAGTGAGCAGGAGGAGACCTGGACGGGCCGGTTGCTGGATGGATTTGGGGTGGGGAGGGTCAGGGACCCCATGCCCTGGGATTTGCAGAAAGCTGGCCCTGGGAGGTGATGGGGGAGTTTGGTGTTCCTGGAGGGAAGAGGAAGAGTGGATTTGGGGAAGGCTGCTAAGGGTCCTTGGCTGCCTTATGTGGGAGACTGGGGTGGGCAGGAGGCTGGGCTGAGGGGTTTCAGGGGAGTGCCTTTGGGGGGCACCTGAGAGTAGGGGCTCATCACCACCCCCACCCTGATGGAACCGGGTGTCATCCCCTTCCTTGGCACATTCTTCATTTACCTGCAGCTTCTGGACACTGCGCTGGAGGATTATCTGGAGGTGAGTGAGCCTGGAGGTGGGGCCAGGGGATCAGGATCCTGAGGTTTGGGATGAGAGAGCCCCATACTGAGCTCTGAGCTCTCAGCACTGGGCAAAGCTCCTCTCAGGAGAGCCTCCCAGCCGTCCTGGGAGCCAGCGCATCAGGTCCATCTCAACGATGAGTGAACAGAGGCTCTGCATAAGCTGCTGTCCAGCTTCCCTGGGCTGGTGAGGCTCAGCGCTGCCTGACTGCAGAGCTGTGGGAGGTTGTGTCTGTGCTGGGCTCAGCCTCTCCCTCAGGACCTGGCAACGGAGGAAGAGAAGTCGGGCCCCTCCAAGTCAGGAAGCACATCAGATGCTGAGCTGTCCCCGCCTGCCTGAGGCCTCAGTCTCCCCATCTGTCATCAGAGAGGGTTGGGCTACAAGGTCTCTGGCCTCAGGTCCCCTGTCTGCCTGCTCTGGAGCCCAGAGCTTGGCCCAGGTCCAAGTCCTGTTTCTGGAAGTGTCTGCCCCCTGGGGGTAGTGCTACATGAGAAGGGGTAGGGATGAGGGCTAGTTATGGGCTAAGGGGACTGTTTCTGATGGACTTTTTCTGTCTCCCTTCCAGAACAATGTGATCAACTTGTAGAAATGGAGTGAGGTAAGCAGCAGTGACCTCACTGTGAGGAGGAAGGGAGTGTGGGAATCAGAGACCCCCTTGGGCAAGACTCTCTCTAGCCCCATCCCTTGGGTCTTACATTTATTTGGAGAGTTAGATACACAGGGCTGGGAATCCCATCACATTGGCGGGTGGAGGAAAGGGCTGGCATCAAGGACACCTTCCTGGAGGAGGAGCTATTTCAACCCAGCTGTGAGAACAGGCAAGTCCTGGATAGAATTGGAGGGAAGGAGGGTTCCCTTGTGAGCAGGAACCCAGACCAGCTCCATGCCCCTCTCCCCAGCCCACACAAGGCCCCTGCAGGGTCCCCGACACAGGCCCTGTCTGCATCCTGTCTTTCCTCTGTCGCAGCAATTCAAGGCAATTGAAGACATCCCGCTGCTCCAGGAGGCTGCAAATCAATACAACCTCCAACCCAAGGAGCAGTTTGGGACCTGGTTCCAGGCCATGGAGCCCCTTAGTGAGGATGAGAGGTGAGGCAGAGCAAGAGTTGATGAAGGCAGGGTGGACTCTTTCTGATGGCCAGCTCCAGAGACAGTAGCCATGGCTCCCTGGTCAGCCCCAACCTCTGTTGCATGGTGACCCCTGGGACCCTGGGACACCAGCTGCTGGCAGGCTCTGGGAGGGACACCTGAGGTGTGGCTCCTGGTGGCTCACAGCTCCATTCTGTCCTATAGCTACAGCTTGTCCTGCCAGCTGGAGCCCCCATTCCAGTGGCCCAGCAAGATTCGAATGTTCTTCAAGGCCAAGAGGAGCCCACCACTTTCCAGCTCAGGGCTGAGTGAGTGTCCGAAGCAGAAGTAACTGAATCCAGAAAGCCTTGGGCTAACCGTGGGCCTGGGGAGTCAGACAGCCAGCGCTGCGACCCCAGCTCCACTGCTGAGTAGTCCTGTGATGGGCCATTCCCCTCACCTTTCTGGGACTCGGTTTCCTCCTCTGTGAAATGGGTGATGCTAACTGACA
Organism: Rhinoceros unicornis; assembly: GCA_028646465.1. Classification (NCBI taxonomy): domain Eukaryota; kingdom Metazoa; phylum Chordata; class Mammalia; order Perissodactyla; family Rhinocerotidae; genus Rhinoceros; species Rhinoceros unicornis. Next base: position 38,975,043 of record CM053537.1, read on the forward strand.
ACTCCCATGTCAGGGACGAATGGGGTGCTGTGGATTGAGCTTTCAGCACAGGGTTTGGAGCACAGATTGCAGTGGAGGCAGGGGGGTGGGCCATGATACTGGGGAGGCCCCCCAATAATCAGCCTCCCAGCACATAGCTTGTACCCGAGGCAGGTCATACTCCTGAGACCAGATCAAGTGCAGCCTCTTCCTCAGCAGTGGGGACACAGCTGGGACACTCGGGGTGCACTGGGCCAGCTCCTCTCACCCTTATGGGAAGGAGAACATTGTAAGCCTTTTCCTGGAGTCCCTGAAGCCCAAGAGAGAGGGGATGACCTGCCCCAGCTCCCTGACATCTCTACCCCAGCACCTATTCACCTAGTGGGGAGGGGCAATATTGATTTGCTGTTAATAATAAATGTTAGGTTTAAATATTATATTAAAATCCTATTTCTTTAACAGGCTGGGAGTGGTGGTGTGGTTCTTCCGCTTCCTGTGCTCATGGATATGTGACACGGAATCTCACACTCCTCCTTGAATGAAGGAACTTTGCAGGGTCACAGCTTATCGTGTGTGGGTGAAGGGAGAATGGCCAGCCCCTCTCCCTGGCTATTGCAGGACACCCTCAAGTCCCCTTTCTTCAGAGGACAGGCTCATTTCAGTGTGATTCACCTGGGCCAGGAGCAGAGACGGCCCCTCAGAACTCCTGGGATTTAGAGGTTGGAGGGACTTTCAGCAACCACTGAAATATGTGTCTTTAAAAATAGCAGTTAACAAGATCTTGCTCTTCCCCAGGTGAGTGGCTGCTTTTCTACAGCTTTGGAGGAAGAGGGAGCATATTCTCCTCTTGTTGAGGTTTCATTTGACCAAATGTTAGGAACTTGTAGTTTCCAGTTCAATCTCTGGATTGCAGCAGCACTAACTGGCAATAACAATGTAGAAAGCTCAAAACGCGCACGTGGAAAGGATGAGGCCAGAGGAAGGTCGTGTGCAGATGGACTAAGGGCAGGCAGGACTCTCCCTCCTCAGCTGCCCTCCAGGGGCTCTGTGATCACCCTTTCCCTAGATGGGAATCCTCCTGGGATCCTTGTCCATGACCTCAGATTTCCTTTTCCTGCTTGTTTCATATCCAGGGGAAAGATTTGTGATGCAGCTTTTAAGGCTACTTCTGGGCTTTGTTCCATAAGCATCATCGCTCCCTGTGAACCAGGATTTCCAGCATCCCTGCACTTCCTTATATAATTTCTTTTAGGGCAGGTATTCCCTAGGAGGCTCCCAGCCTCTCTGTCAGGTACATTGTGACTCCTCCCTGGCTGGGTCTGATGGATCAAGGGTGAGCTCTGGTTTGCCAGGATAACGAGCCATAATCCTGGCCAGTGAAAGATCCACACTCTCCCTTGCTGCCCAAGATGATATCTGGGGCTGTGTGGTTCTGAGATCTGTGGTATCAGACAATGGCCAGCACACACAGTGGTGGTGTTACTGACTCATCATAAAGGGGCAGCTGGGTCCAAGCCCATAAAGCATGTAGCCCCTGGGATTGCTGTGTTCTTTTCCACAGTCTTGTGCTGTGGTTATCTTGTGGGAGTGTGAATCTTTCCTGTTGGGAGCTTCATAAGATGTGGCATGAGAGGGGCCTGGGTAGGGGGTCCAGCAGGGAATGCCACCAAACTGATGATCCATGGACATACATGGACACAACCTTACCAATTAAAATACTGAAATGCCTCCCATCCATGTGGTAAACAGACACTGCTCTGAGCTCACCTCAAGAACCCAACTCATGCCAGGAGCTAAAGGGTTACCACCTGGCATTTTGAATGTCTTCCCATGGAAACACCCTGTCAGACAAGGGCCAGTGGAATTTTTGGCACTTCTGAGTTATCCCCTCCTTTCTGATGGCTGCAAGTGTCACCCAGACGCACAGCAGGCTAGACTCCTCCAGGGAGGCCTTCACAGGACAGCCAGCAGCTGAGGATAAATCCTGGTTCCTGGTAGCCCAGGCCCTTCCTGACATGGCACAGACATTGAGGAAAGTGATTTGCTAAAGTAAAGCCTGGGAAGACTGTACTTTTCCTCGAAATATAAAGAGAACTGCCAGGTCCCAGGGCTAGTCCAAGGCCGGGAGGAAGATGCTGGTGTCTGAAGGGGTTTCTCCTGCAGGACTGTGAGGCTCCTGAGAGCAGACCTAGGATGTAATGACATTTAGTAAGTCCTGTGTCTACCATATGGCAGAGGAGGGATGATTTATTGCATCTTTGGACATCCATTAGCCAAAATGCACTGACAGTCACCCAGAAAAGACCCATGTTTGCAGCGAGGGTCACATGTCAATCTTTTTTTCTAATATATTCTCAGCTCCAAAATTTGTTTGGTTCTTTTTTATGTTTTGTGTTTTCTGTTTTTTAACTTTTTATTTTGTTCTTGTCCTGTTTTCCTCATATCATTAACTTGTTTATCTGTGTTCCCTTGTAGCTCTCTGAGCTGCTTTAGAATGATTATTTTGGTACCTTCCTCTATAGTATACCAAGGACATTCCATTTCATTTTTTCTTCTCCACATTTTGGTCCATGTTACAGCCAATCAACTGAACACACTTCGAGCTCTCTGTACCCCCTTGAGACACAGCATTAAATAGAGAATCTCTGCTTAGTGGGGCCAAATCAATACATTCCACCAAATCCAACTGGATGTTCCTTCCACCGTTATCCCACACTCTTACTATCCCACTTCTTCAGTTTTTCTATATTTCTGTCCATAGGAACTGGGTAAGGATGCAGTTGTTTTGGAGTGTAGCACAATTCCTCATGGGTCCCCTTTTGTACCTCTCACTTTGGGACCTGCTGTGAGTTGAGTTCACCTCTATTGAGACTTGGTCTAGAAGCCAAGAAGGCTGGTGGGTGTAGGCCCTGAGGAGGATTGGCAATGAAAGGAAATGACCTCAGGGGAGACCATTACAGGATCCTCAAGAAAAGCAGAGATAACCTCTTCAGACAGGAGGAGGAGAAGGGCTGCTTCTATTGACAAGGCAGACTCTGCACAATTTTGGAGTCTAATGTTCCAGCTTAATCAGCAACTGTATGTATGTGCCCATTCCAATTCTCAGGACTCCATTTCTTCTAAATCAATTTCATTACTTTCACCACTGTGGGGGTGGGAATTCAATTTGTGCTGTAATTCAGCCACTTGCAGGAAGAGACTGTGAGTTAGGTTTTCAGAAATCTGAGCTCTGAAGCTACAGAAAATAACTTTATTTCAGGGAAGATATAGAAACTTCAGGTCAGTTATGGTGCTTGAGCTAAGCTGAGAATTTGACACACTGAGCTCATCTTTTTCTTTCCTCATTTAATCTTGTGCAATTAGGAGCAACTAGCTAATTTCATTAGATTTGTTAGTTTGTCAAAAATGATCTAAAGTATCAGATACTTGGTCACTAAGAACCTTGGTTTTTATAAATGTTTGGTTAGGAATATCCAATGGTGATATTTTGTATACCTCTATTACCACATCCTCTTGCCATGGACTATCATGCCCTCTTTAACACTGGAAATAGGGTCGCTGGTGCCTTTCAATTTAATCAGATTAGAGAACCAATTCCAGAAACCCCACAACCATTTCAGAAAACACATCAAAATTCTCTTCCTCTAGAACCATCTTTGGTACCAAAATCTGTATTAGAATTCTCCAGAGAAAGGGAACTTATATTTATAATATGAACATATATGTTTGTGCATCCATACATACAGTCATGCGTAGCTTAATGACAGAGATAAGTTCTGAGATACATTCTGAGAAATGCATCGTTAGGTGATTTCATCGTTGTGTGAACATCAAAGTATACTTATAAAGCTGGGTACCTGAGGGTACTCTAGATATTAAACCAATTTGCTATTTTTTTCTGTTTAACTTGAGAGGTGACTCGGGTCTAGAGGATTTATGACCTTGTTTTCCAGAGGATTTGTGAGCTTGTTTTGCAGAAGAAAGAGAATGCCTTCAGGGAGATTGTGATCATCTGATGGCTGGCCCTCAGCAGCTGTCAGAAATCAGATTGCCCAGGGACTTATTGGGAGTGACCCCTTTGTTTCTCTGAAGCTTCTCCTTTAGCTCTATAACCGCCCCCCCCCTTTCTGTTCTTGCGGAGGCAGATTTGAGCAAACCTAGTCTCTTGCCTAGTCATTTTGGCCAATTTGAATAAATCTTTCTCCATCTCCAAGCACTGATGTCTCAGTGTTTGGCTTCCTGTGCATCAGGCACACAAACTTGAGATTAAGAGGTTCAGTATCAATATTGATGAGCCAGCCAGGAGACTTGTGCCCATGGCTGGATGGCCCCAGTGAGGGTTCGAGCAGTTGGTGGTCTCTAGAAGCTGCCTGGGTGTCTTTGCCCAGGGCACCTCCCCTGCCTCTCCTCCCTTCCCCTGGTATTGGCCACCCATTGGTGCAATGCTTGCTTGGAGTGGAGAAATGCATTGGACTTTGGTCCTTGTGTGTGAGCGTGTGTTTTCTTGTATGTGAGTCTGTTGTCAGGTGAGTCACCATGACATGCATGGTCATGAATTCCCTGTCTCTCTATTTTCATTCTGTATGAAAGGAGGGCCCCTCTTTTGGGAGCGTTCTAGGGGATTGTTGGACTTCACCTTCTGGTTTTGTCCTTCAGGAGTTGGTTTTGCATTTGCTTCATGAGTCAATATGACACGCATAGTCATCAGTTTCTGTCTCTCCATTTGCATTTTGATTGAAGCAAGGACCCCTGTTTGGGAGAGATATGGGGGATTGTTGGACTTCACCATTTGTTTTTGTCCTGCAGGAGTCAGATTTTGTCTTTGTGTGAATGAATTTGTCTTGTGGGTATAAGTTTGTTGGTTTTATTGAAATGGGAATGTCTTCAGAGTTATCGGTGGTGGCAGTGGCACAGAGGGGAAGGTGGCATGGAGGGGAAGGCAATGCAGAAGGTGGAGTGGGGTGGTCTGGTGCTCCCTGCCCTCTCACGGCAGCAGCAGTGGCCTGAGCCATGGTAGTGATGGTGGCGGAGGGGTGGCCTGAGGGTAGGTGGGTACCTCTGTGCTTGGCCCAGCCTGGCTCAGCCCAGGGACCTTGAGCAGCAGCAGTGGCAGTGGTGGCAGAAGAGGCTCAAAGCCCACTTTGCTGTGGGCTGGACACCAGGCTGGAGCCAGAAGAAATATATCCATGGGTCAGAAATTTGTGGGTCTAGTGGGAGGGCCATGCTGGGGACTGACTCTGGGTGGAATCCCAATGACCCTGACAATTAAGAAAAAATAGGACATTTTTGGGGTCTGCATCTGAAATTAAGAGAGCTCCAACAAGGCTCTGAGGAAAACCTCTCTTTTTCTAGAGGCTATGGTACTGCCTCAGGCAATAAACCCTGAGGCCACGGCAGTACAGTGGTTCTTAATACCTATTTCATATCTCAAAGTGCTCCAGACATCTGTAGAAAACCCCAAAAGTTGGCTATAGGTCCTGATACTAATTTTGCACAGCTAGTAGAGGCTGCCTTTGGGGTGTTCAACAACCAAGATGAAAAAGAAGAAGATGAAAAGGCAAACCACACTTCTAGCTGTGGCCCTCCAGACTGCTCAAGGTAACCTGAGGGAGAGGAGGAAGATGCCACGGGTGAGTGATTCTGGCCCCCACCTAGGGACCAGAAAGCCACCAACAAAGCTGGGGGCCAATTGTTATCGCCCAAGAGGGAGTTCGTCTGCCTGCCACAAAACATGCCAATAGTCAAGAGGCAAGGTGGTAGGAGAAAAAGGACTTTTTATTACAGCTTGCTAGCAAGAGGGAAGATGGCTGACTCATGACCAGAAGAGCCATCTTAAGGGGCACAAAACCTTACAGCAGTTATATAGGCCAGTGGCTTATAGGGGAGGGGTTAGGAATGTTGACCTTCTGCTGTTACAGACTGGGAGTGCCACACCAGATCTTTCAGTTTTCACTGATGATGGCTATCAGTATAGACTCTCTGTTTGTGGGTCATCACATTCATAAGGAACTCAAAAGAACAAAGTTATCATCTTATCACAGCTGAGAGGTACATGAACAAGCAGAGATCATAAAATCGACACAGCAGTTAGATCTCCTGGAGGGTGCCTATCCAGTGGGGTTAGTTTGTCAGAGGTCATTCAAAGTTACAATAGGGTTTGTTTTCTACAACGGCTTCCCTCATGTCAACCTTGTCTTGAGGCAGTATCAATTCTCCCATTGCTGTTTAGTCCCTCGATCTTGAGGGATATCCTGTTGTTCCATAATATTGAACCAGTCTCTTAGTAAGATGGTGATGCAAGTGGGCTCCCAAAGTTAGGCCTATATTGTGGAAGCAAGTAGCCAGGTAATTAATAAGACAAAATGGAAAACAAAGTTAATGGTGGGAGCAAATTACAAACCAGTTTCTGAGTCCACAGGAATGCCAGTCAAAAAGATTTCTAGATGTCAGAGTCAAAGCATCTTTTGCAGCTTGAAATGTCTCTGATGATGTTGTCGGGGGAAGAGGAGGAATCCCTCTCTCTGCCCTTTTCCTTAAGGTTCTTCTGGCTGGCCAAATAATTAACAAGACAGGTTAGCAGGAGAAAATAATACCAAGTTTAATAACATGTATACATGGGAGAAAGCAGGGACACTGTGTTTCTCAACACAATAGCAGAAATTCTCGTCTTAAATACCATGTTCAGCTAATGACAAAGGAGGATGTTGGGGGCGGGGGGAGTCAGTTACAGGAGATTACCACTAAAGCACAGTAAACAAGAGTAAGGTTATTATGCCGATTTAAGGCCTCACTTTTCACATTGATAAGTTTCTAGGAATGAGGTCATCCCCCCTCTTCCCAAATATAGAGAGGGAGATACCTTTATAAATGGAGACTTCCCTTGTAAATGATTGTCTGGCAACTC
>CM053537.1:38982425-39018960 GCA_028646465.1 Rhinoceros unicornis
TCTCAGTATCTTAGAGCCGTGTGTCATATGTGTTAAAGAAAGCACAATTATGATAAGTTCTAAAGAGTTTTTAACAGCGTTATAGTTATTAAGTATATCTTGTCAATATAATAAAAGCACTTTGCCTTTTTAGAAATCCATTCTTTTGTTTTTCTGTGGTTTGTATGAAGGACTAAAAGGTTTGAATTTACCAGTGTCCCCTCAGCACATGTATGCTTCCTTCTCAAGGAAAATCTTATACAAGGAAGAGAAAGCATTGAGGGGACTATATTGGGACTCCATGATGTACTTGGTACTGTTTTAAGATTTTCCGTGACATAGGCATTTTCACCATTTTCCAGATGAGGAAACTTATCCGGGCTGGTTAAGTAACTTGCCCCCAGTGGCCCACCTAGGAGGCAGCAACACAAGGAGTTACCCTGAGGACTGCTCTCCACTGTCCTCTGGCCCTCCACATCTTGCCCTTTATGCTCTAGTTAATGCAGATGTGCATGCAATCCCCTACGCACACGCTCCTTTTCACCTCTCGCCCTTTAATCGTGTGGTTTCTCTGCCTGTGACGGTCTTTATTTTCTTTACAAGACTAGGTCTCTTTCAAGGCTTGAGTCAAGTATCACTTGACCCCAGCCAAGCAGGCAATGCCTCGTCTCTCTGTTTAACTCTGTGGCCGCACTTCTCATGTCACAATTAAGTTACCTTAAGGTAGCGCTAGCTGCTATAACGGATAAACTCCAAAATCTCAGTGAAGACACAGAAGAAGCTTATTTCTCACTCATGTAAGGTTCAATCAGGTGTTCAGCTGGTGGCTTCTACTCAGTGGTTCAGGAACCCAGACTCTTTTTCTATTATGGCTGTGTCATCCCCTAAGACCTTGGAGTCCTTGGTTTCCAGGCAATGGACAGGAAAAGAGAGGGATGTGGAGGACGGCGTGGGAGCTTTCTTACAGGTGAGGAGTGCAGGAGCAGACGTTATGCCCACATCCCACTGGCCGGATCTCAGTGACACGCCACATTGACTGGCAAGAGAGGCTGGGAAATGTCCACTCCCTGTGTGCCCAGGCAGCAGGGGAAACTGGTTTGATGAATCGTACACGTCAGTCTCTTCCCTTCCTTAAAGAACAGAGACTGCATCTCAGTCATCTTTGGATCTGATGTGCCTTACACACCATAGATACCCAGTAAAAGTCCAATGAACGTCACTGATTTTGAAGGGACAGGGTTGCTATCTCATGTGCCCCAAATTGAAACTTACCACATTCCATTATGGTTACTTAAGGAGTGATCTATCATTCTCTGACTAGGTTTTAACCTTTGAGTATAGGTCACACTGTTCACTTTTGAATCCCCAGCATAAGGGCTAGAACCTAGCAAGAGCTTAATAGATGTTTGTCAAATGAATGAATGAGTCCTCAGAGAGAAGACAGAGGGACAGCATTAGTCTACGGTGGGTTAGGAAATACTAATTGAGAAGGTGACATGTGAGTTAGATCTTGAATGACTGATAGAATTTTACCAAGTAGAGAAAGCAAAAAGAAAGTGCAGGCAGCGATGGTTTTGTTTTTGTTGTTTTGTTTGTTTCATGAGTAGAAATTTAGAAAACAATCACATGTTTATAAGCCCAACTTTTTTTTTTTAATTCAATATTCAAATATGACAAATGAACTTCAAGGATGGGGAGGGGAAATATATAACCTTACAATCTATATAATCTCTATTGACTAAAAGAGTGGTGCTAAAAACCTTGGGACTGATCTTTAGCTACTAAAATGTTATTTTCTGGATTTTTTTGAGAAATATCAATACAAAGGCAGCATTCTGATTGTTGATGCTCTGAAGATTTTGCACCATGTCGAGAAGGTAGGGAGACACATGTAAGCCAAAAGTCCCTCATGACTGCTCTTCATCAGAGCTCCTCAGAGCTGGTTCTGCATCAAAATCACTGGTTTATTGGTTAGGATGCTTTTGGCTGCAAGTAACAGGACATTTGGCCAAAGTTACCTTCAAAAATACAAGTTTACTTTTCTCCCATGACTAGAAGGTAAGTAGGTCCAAAGTTTGTTCAGTACCAGTGATGTCAGGGCCTAGGGCGCTTTCTTTGAGCGAATCTTGACTTTTTCTTCATGGGTGAGTGATGGCTGCTAGAGTTCCAAGAAACAGTCCCCCTCCACAGCTCCATGCCCCCCCCACACACATGCACACAGTTTAGGGCAAAGAGAGGCGAGGGTTCTCCTCTCGCCTCCCTGTCTTTTTATTAGGAAGGAAAATCTTACGCAGTTGCCCCCAGTAGCCTTGCCCACAAATTTCATTGGCAAGAAATGAATCATGCTCAGCTCTGAACCACCAGCTGGCAGAGAGGAAGGGTGCTACAGAGATTGATTTAGACCAGTCATGATTTACGCCTAGGGGTGGGGAAGGGACCCACTGGCATACCGGAGCAGTGGCTTTTAGGCAGGCGGTAGGTCGTGTCTGCCACACTTGGGGAGATTCAGTCTCTGGAGATTCTGAGTGTAGTAGGCCTAGAAATAATATTTGAAACTTTCAATTAAGTACATTTTCCCTAGGTGGGGGGAGAGATTACAAAGGAGAAAAGCAAGTATTGGGTCCCTTCTTACCTAGGGATAATTCCCTTTTATTCATATCTCATTATACAGTGTTTTACTTCATGGTGATTCACCCACATCCCTGTATCAATGAACCAAACAGAAGAGCAGTTGTTTTCCTCTGATAACTTGGTCCCATGTGGTTGGCACACTGACGCTTTCAGATGAGGTCGTTCTTGTTCAGGGAAACATTCTTAGTCATTTCAGTACTTATTTGTCAAGGAAATTTTAAGCCCTACTCTTCCCTTGATCTGAATTCCTCACTGCTGGGTAGGGCTCCTTTTGGAAAATGAGCATTAGATCACAGTTGGTTAGCAGAATCCAGAAACTGGAAGGTTTCTGTATGTTCTATATAGAAATACTGTGTGATACTGAGAACCTACCCTTTCAACACATGAATGGATAAACACCGAAGATAGGTGATGTTTATGATTATAATCATTATAGAATACTTAATGAACAGTCATGGAGATGCTCTTTCAAATGCACAAATACAGCACATAGGTACTCCAGCAGTGTAACTTCTCAGTAAGATCACCCCATTAAATATTGGGTAGTCCATATCACAGACAACCAGTAACAGGAACAACCAGCCTTTATCCGTGTAATGATGTTAGCAGTAATTCAGGCAAGAGCGGTAGGTGTATTTTACTTGACCGAGAGCCTTTGGACATCTATAAATTGATATTTCTTTTATTTCCTCTGGAATATTACAGAAAGCACTTTTAAACATTCAGATTAGTAGTATAACCTGAAAAAGGGAAGACTGATTTAACAAACATCTCTCTGTATATGAAAGCATATTTACAAAAGTGGTTTTAAGTGTGCTTCATTTGCCAGGAGGAGCAGGGGCGAGTGAGCAGGGTCCTGCAGCTCCACCTTTATTGTCCCATTTGTTGGGTTTCAGGAAAAAGTTTCATTTGGTGAAAGATTTTTGGCTGAAAAAATATTTGAGAAGTGCTGTAGAAGATTCTATGCAGTTCTCCATTTTCTTTGAAAACCACAAAAACAAAAAATGACCTTAAATTGTAGCAGGTGGGATTAGTTACCTAAAGTCAAATTGCCAGATTCTATCTATGAGAAATATTATTACCAAGGAAAGCTGTATCATTTTCTTTTCTCTAAAGCTTAAGAATTGCATAAATTATTTTTTAATGTATTTTAAATTATATAAGAAAGTCTTCTTATAAAAATCCTAACAATACAGAAATATAGAGAATGAAAATAAAATTTCAACCACTTGATACCATTTCCCGCTGCAAAGGCAACTGCTGTTAACAGACTTTTTTCTCTATGTATATCCACATACATGTACAGAACTGCTCATATTCTTGACCTGCGGTTTTCTCTCAGGTTTGGGGAAAAGACTAAGGAAACTGTTCAGGTCCACAGCTCTATGATTTTGGTGGCATATATCTGTAACACTGAAAAATAAAGCTCAAATTAAGCCAAGATTGTTTTTAAGTATTTGGGTCAGTCCCAGGAAATTCTGTATTCTGGAAATGCTCAAGAGTGACATGAGTGACCAACAGCCTTTGCATGTGTGTACAGACAACACTTGACCAACCTAACCTACAAGCAAGTGGACAGGCAAACAGTCTTAGCAGCCACATCCCTTGGCTCAGGTCAAACCGCCTTCTTCTATTGAAATCTGTATTTGCGTCACAGAACTTTGATTAAATTCATTTTATTTACTGAATTTATGAAATCTATAAAATTTCACTATTTGATGCAGGATAAGTTTTTGTAATATGGTGTACAGGTTGTGTATCAGTCTGAATACTGCAATATCTTGATTGAGAAGCAGAAAAAAAAACTTGCTTCTGTGTATAGGCACTTTTAGTGTTTATCTAAAATACCTTCCTAGTTCTCAGTGTAATTTTCTGATATACAAAAATCTCTCAAATATCTCAGCTTAACTGGATTTTTTAAAAAGAAAAGCTCCTGGGGCTGGCCTGGTGGCACAGCGGGTAAGTGCGCGCTCCGCTTTGGCGGCCCAGGGTTCGCAGGTTCGGATCCTGGGCATGCACAGATGCACCCCTTGTCAAGCCATGCTGTCGTGGCGTCCCATGTAAAGTGGAGGAAGATAAGCACGGATGTTAGCCCAGGGCCGGTTTTCCTCAGCAAAAAGAGGAGGATTGGCATGGATGTTAGCTCAGGGCTGATCTTCCTCACAATAAAGAAAGAAATGAATGAATGAATGAATAAATGAATGCATGCATGCTCCTTGGGGCTGGCCTGGTGATGTAGTGGTTAAGTTCACGTGCTCCACTTCAGCAGCTCTGTGTTTGCTGGTTTGCATCATGGCATGGACCTGCGGACCACTTATCAAGCCATGCTGTGGTGGCATCCCATATACAAAACAGAGAAAGATTGGCACAGATGTTAGCTCAGAGATGATCTTCCTCAAGCAAAAAGAGGAAGAGTAGCAACAAATGTTAGCTCAGGGCCAATCTTCCTCACCAAAAAAAGAAAAAACTCCTTGATTCTTAGAATCTTAAGGTATATTTAAGTGGCATGTTGTTAGCTGGTTAACTAATAATTGAAAATATGTGAATAATATTTGTCATGGTAATAGAATAAAAGTTCTGGTTCCATTCGTTTTGTCACCAGTGTTGTACAACCTAAATGGATTAGTAAACTTTTTTGTTTATAATAACCTCTATCAACATTTGTAACAACGGGAAAGAGCAAAGCTGAAGATAATACAAGGTAGAAAATAAAAATATTTATATTTGCTTGTAGAACATGTTTTCAAACTTCTTGTAGAATGTGTTTTCAAACTTACAATTAGCTATGAGTATATATGAGCGGGACTTGAAACAAAATATTATAGCAAAAATATAAAAATATAATGTAGTGATTTGGTAGAAATGCCACGAAGTCAAAGATATGGATTCAAGAACCATCTTGTTTCACACATTTTTGCAGTTTTACTATGACACTTGGCTGACATTGGCTATTGAAAAAAGTTATTTAGCTTCTCTAGGAGTTAGTTTTCTCATTTGAATGTTAAAGAGATTAGACTAGGATATTTCTAAAGACCTTTCTGACTTTTATTATACTATTGCCCTGTGATTCTTAGTTACTTGGAAACCATCTAGTTTCTCTGAATTTCCCCACTTTTTCCTTTTTCCATCCCAGATACTCAGCATCTCAGATGCTTAACAGCTCTCTTGAACCTTCGCTGGGACCAAGGACTTCAAAAGCCGTCCATGCACAGAATGAAAAAATAATTAATGTCCATTAACTAGAGTATTTCATTATCAGCACTGTTGAAAAAGAAAGCATTTCACTTATTTTTTTTGATAATTGATACCTATTTTATTGAATACGATTTTTTTGTTTAACATTCTCTTTAAAGACAATCTCTAAATCGTATTATATATTTTAATGCTTTTAAAAACAGGAAATATTCCCACACCATTTTTTCTTTTCATTTTCTTGAAAATTTAGAATCACCTTTCTAAACATCTGTTATTAGACAGAGGATCCTTCAGGGCCAATTCAGGTGTGAATGTTCTTACTCAGGATTCATTTGGTGGCAAGTGACAGAAACCCAACTGGTTTGAACTGGTAAGGAATTCATTGGTTCATCTAAGTGAAAAGGAGCTGCTTCCAGGTGTACCAACAATCCTATTATTAATCTGGAGCTTTCTCTTTCTCTCTTTGCGTATTAAGAATCTGCTTTGCTCTGTGATCACTTCTTTTGTTGGAAGGCTTTTCTTGTGTCACAAGGATCGTCAGCAGCAAGTCTGGGCTTAGCAACCCTAACAGAAAGAAAGCTCTTTCCCAGTGATTCCAGTAAACACCGTAAAGCTGACTCTCATTAGCCAGTGTGAGTCACACGCTTATGCCTAAAACAATCATTGTCACCAGGGAAGGAGTTCCTCATTGTCCAGGCCTGCCCCATCTCTGGAGCATTGGTGGAGCAGGGGCATCAGGGAGGTGAGGATGATGTGAGTCTTACATGAACCACATGGATGGAGACTAGGGGAGGCGTGGATGCCACAAGAGAAAATTAGTGTGCTGTTACCAAAAAGGGGGAGAAGAGATGCTGGGCAGGCCACAACTAGAAATACCCCTGTGGAAAAGATATTTATCCCCACATTTTGTACTCTGAGATTGCTGTGGTCCATCTCTTTCACTGTCGGCTGTCACTCTTGCTGCTCTCAGTTTGCCTCTGTCACAATCTCTTCCTACGTTTTAATTTATAACATCTTATCTTCTGAGGGTTTGGAAACAACCCCTCAGAAGTCATTAGAGTTGTTTTCAAAATAAGAGTTAATGGGCTCTGAGTGAGGACTGGAGAGCCTCTCTCTGAGTAAGGAGTATAAACTTTCTACTTTTTAGTAGAGTGCATGATATTTCTTTTGGCCCTTCAAATGTCATTTCTGCATATTTTCTGATTTCTTTGTCCAAACTGCCTTCTTAATCGATGATATACTACTGTAATTTTAAGACTCAATGACTATGAACGGTAAATGCAATGAATGTGGCTGCTTTAAGTAAAAGTTAAGTTTTGGGGATTTTTCTAAATTTAAGTGGGTTTCTGAAGTGAGACAGATAGTTTGTGTTCTTTTAGAAATGAAAACAGCAGAGAATGAACAAAGCTGACCAGTTGTAAGTTGCTTTACTGAACTTAATAAAATACTGATATTTTATTTTACCTTTCCTCTTTGTAACACCTCTCTGCTCTCAAATAAGTAGTTTGGCGTTCATGGTGGAGTTTATGGGAGAATAGGGAAATTTTTTTGAAACACAAAACTGTATATTTGCACAAATAGCACATACTGTGCAACATGCCAAGTTTTGATCATTTATGTTAAAAAGGACCAGAATAACATTAATAAAATAAATTCTCTAAGGCTTCATTTTAGTCAATAGTTTATGTCTACTAGAAATAATCATTTATACTTGTTGGCTGCTTAAAAATGTTCTTCATAATTTACACAAATGGCTGATTTTGAGAATTTGATGAAGGAGGTAATTCTAGTGGCACTGCCCAGGAGTTTCTATGTAATTCTACTAAAGGGAAAGGTGAAGAAATGACAGTGGTGAGTGTTACATCCGCCTAATCAAGAAGCTGGCCTTGAAAGAAAGAGGTAAAAAATGTTATCACAGAAAATCTATGGGCTTAGGTAATAAATTCTTCAAGATTGGGGAGACCTTGTTCAGCTTAGTAGGAAAAGCAAAAGGATTGTTAGAGATTCATGATAATTAGAGAAAAGGAATATGAGTGGCTGGTAACCAACACTATTGGATCTTATCATGTGCAGAGTTAGAACCACCCTTGTCCCCATTTTGTAGGTAAGGAATTAGTTAGAAAGAGGCTAAGCAATTTGGTATATGATGGAGCTGAACCTCAGAGCCAGGTTTGTCCAACTCCAGAGCCAGCAGACCTCGTCACTTACTGTGATATTAGGGCTCATTCTCTGCGGAGGGTCAAGGCCAAGTGCCGTGGTTTGGGACGTGATATTCCAAATCTCGAGCCTCCTCTCCCTTTACTGTCAGCCTCCTCCCCCAGGCTCCAGCAGAGTTTCCCTCACACCGCACTGGCTTTCATGCCTCTATGCCTTTAATACAAGGGTTCTCTGAGCCCAACACTTTCCTGTCAAAATGCTGTTCTTTCTCATTATGAGTCTAAATTTTGGAGTAAGTTTTTTAATTCAAAAAATTATATATACATATATACACACATATATAATATGTCATTATATATACGTGTTTATTATATATAATAAAAATCAAACTGAAGGTTCTTTGAGATGGCTTTCTGGCTAACATTATGTTTTCTAAGGAAGAAAAGTGGTGGTGGTGGTGGTGTTGATGTTGGTAGTTGATGGTGACAGTGGAAAGGATATAATTTTCTTTGAAATTTTAAATTCAAACGTCTTGGCACTTTGTTAAACAGAAAATGATTCCTTGAGACAGGAGTCCTGTCTAATTAATCCTGGTCTTTATGGCCTAGCATAGTGCCTGGCACATATTAGGCACTCAGATATGTGTTGAATTAGATTTTCCCTTTCGTTATATAATTTTCTCTTTGGTTCTACCTAGGTTTGTAGTTTGTACCTCTATTATAATATTCATCATACATGTTGCATTAGGAATAACTTTGGTTACTAGTAAAAAGACAACTTGACTAATAGTGGTTTAAACCATTGCCTCAAAGCTTGGCAGCCCAAGACTGATGCAACAACTCAAGGATGTTGTCAAGGAGCCTACTCCTCCTGTCTTAGTTATCTACTCTCTTTGGTATCAGGCTTTTTATTCTCTTCGTGGAGAGAGGGCTGCTGGCCCCCAAATAGTGTATCTACATTCTAGGAAGGAGAAAGGGAAATGTTAGAAGCAAAGAGTAAACAGTATGATTCTCGAAAGGCCTTCCGTTATAGTTTGAGAATGAAAGCCGTCCCCAGGGACTCCCACTTACATGTCATTATGTAGAACTGGGACACATGGCCATGTCCAGCTGCCATGTGGCTAGGAATTGGAATATTTGGCTTTTCAGCCTATATAGCATAGGCAGCCAAGGAAGAAGAGATTGAAATGGGCATTTATGGAGCTAGCCTCTAAGTCTGCCCTACAAATATGTTAGTTACTTGGTATAAGTTTATTTTTCTTGGCATACTGTAAGCCTATAGAGAACAAAGGATGTGTTTTGGTAATCTTTGAATTACTCACAATAACTAGCAGGAGATTACCATTGCACTTATCACAGTGTCTAAGACATTGTGACTACTCAATCAATGTTGTTGTATTCTTTTTTACTTTAATTTAGAAATAAGAGACGGGCAGGAATTAGTGACTCTGGTTTCTCTGAAAATGATGGAATCCACAGATTTCTCTTTGGTGACTCATTTCCTCATTTCAACATTGGAAAATCACCTGGAGCTTTCCTGCTTCAAGTTGGCCCATTACAGAGGACAATTTAACAGTAATATTCCTTGGAATACGTGAAGTATAACACAAAAAACAGGATGGGAAACAACTCATGAAAATATGATGGTCAACAAGGGCTTTTTCAAGAGAGGTAAAAAGGTAGATAAGAAATTGGATAATATATTGTAATCAAAGAAAAGATTAGCAATTGAAAGTTAAGAATAGTCTAATTTAAAATATCTTAGCCATTCAGAGTTCTAAGTGGGAAAATAAGTACAATTCATTCATTCAAATTGCTCAAATTGCTGTTTAATTCATTCATTTAAATCCCAAATTGCTATTCTATATCTATACTGTTTCTCCTTCAAAATAGATCTTGTTCCTCTTCCCTCTATCATCTTACTCTTAATTGTAAATCATGGAGGATGAAGATAAGAAAATTGAATGTGAAGATTCAGCACCATCCACAGAGATGAATCATGTAGCCTCTATGGATCAAGAAACACAGGTAAATCTGTGATCAAGTGTGGAACATCTCAACCATTTCCTTAAAGAAAGGACTATATACTTCCAAATATAGGATAGCAATATGTCCTCTTCGTTCTCTGTTCACTCAGTTAACAATTCTCCCTTTCTTAATCCCCAAGCCCATACAGTAGGTGTGACTGCCAATTTTCCCAGTAGTCATCAGCAGCTGGCCCTACATGAAGCTGGAGAAGTGGAGAGCCTGTGAAATGCTCTGTGTTCCCAGCCACAAGCCTAGAATGATTCTGGTTTCTTCCCTGTCTCTTTTTGTTACTTAAATTCAAGTAGATGAATGAATGTGAATTGGTTTTCATCACAGATAGTTATTTTTTTCTGAACCACTTTGATATATTTACCAGCTATTGCTTTGAATCATATCTTAAATATGCTAGTTTTTAAACCCAGCATTGCAAAACATAATGAAATTGTATGTGACTCAGGCATTTATAATGCTACAATAGTGACTCAATGGTAAATACTCCTAACATAGTTCTTGTTCCAAGCATGGGCCGATTAGCTAGTAATAAAGATGTGTATTTTGCCTGTAAAGTGTTAGCTTTGATTCTAGGAATGGGAATTTTATTTGTGTTGTGATGGCTCAGTAACTATAAAAATGTACAGCAAATATACAGTTTTAAGTATTTTTTTCATTGCTTTAAACGCAGAAGGAGACAGTTATGAACCTCAAAGGCATAGATGGAAATGAACCAACAGAAGGAAGTAACCTATTGAATAGCAGTGATAAAAGGCTGCAGGAAATACCAACTGAATCAACTCATTTGCAAAGATTAAGACAGACATTTGCCTGTCCTCCACATGGTTTACTGGATAGAGTAATAACAAATGGTATGTAAATGGTAAGGATGAATTCAGAAAGAGAGGATAAAACATGAAGTTGTCATATAGTGAAAGATTTCAAATGATATGGTTTAAAGGACAAAAAATTTATTTCTCTCTCACGTAAAAACTACTGGGTGAAAAATTCAAATGGTACGTGTCTCTGCTCCACACAGTCATCAGGGCCCAGGCTGAGGGGCTCCACCATCTTCGACATGGAGGGCTTCCAAGAGCACTGTGGTCACCGCCATTCCAGCTAGCAGGAAGAGGAAAAGAGCGGCGATCAAGGACCTTTTCCTCTTCTGCATCTGAGCAATCTCACAGGATTACGTTAGGGCTCCAATGAGAAAAGTGATTGAGAAATCACTTGTAAACAGAAAAGCACTACATAAATGTTGGTTGTTATTACTGTTAACTAATGCAACTAAAGTTTAAGCCAACACAGCTACACTTTCAAATGAGTCAGATTATTTTATAAGGAAGGATCCTGGTTTGCAATCCAACTTATTCCTGTACAGCTGCTATTACTTAAAACATTTGGGGGATTTTTCTTTGGGAATTTATCTCAGCACTATTTTGAATATTGTTAGGGTTGGGATATATTTGTCTTTAAGGAATGGATTTGGTTTTTGGAGGCAGCCAAACATTAATCTGATATCAATTTGATTAATAAATGGATGTTCAGATTCAGTAATGCTGTTTTTTGTACAAAAAGGAAGTGTGTATGTGTGTACCTGTGTGTGTATGTACATGTGTGTGTATTGTGTATATTGAAGGATGTGTAGCATAGTAGGAAAAAGGAAAAGGGGTTTGAAAAATGTCTGTAAAGGAAAATTTAAAGACAATTTCCAAAATTGTGTTGAGGAATGACAGTGTCATTGGAGTAAATATATGGCCTCCCAAAGTAAATAGGTTGAAGAATGTAAGACATTTGATTTAGAAGTTATATTTACTCAAAAATCAGACTCACTTCTTTATGGTTATGATTCATTTGTGAGCTCTGAAAGACATTTTTACCATTCTCAACTGGGACGATGGAAGCCAAGTATAATATGTTATACTTTAGGCACTAGATAGGTTTTCACTGAAATTAATTTTCTAAACTAGCATGAGAAAAAAATATCAAACTGTATTTAAAACACATAGAGAAAACCAGTTTCCAAAATATACACTGGTTGATAAGGCAACAGATAATTTAATACCTTTTCCGTCCTTTTTATTATTTTTTTAAACTTTTACCATTCAAATTATGGCACATTTCTAGTTAAAACATTTACAGTAAAACTGATATGGGTTGACATAGGAAAGGGTATAAATGAATGATGTGATTTGGAGACTCATTTTTTAAAATTCTATAATCATTGTCCATACAGCTGCCTGAGAAACAGGACTCACGGTATATGAACACCTCTTCACTTGTATTCCTATACTTCTGTTCCTGTGGCTTAAAGATGGCTTTTTCCTGTCCTGCTTCCTGTGCCCATTCAGTCTACATAAGTATTCATCTTAAGAAGTAAATCTTACACGTGAAAATATGATTTTCCAAAATCATAAATGAGAAGTAAATTATTAACTTAAGTAAACATGATTTAGAGAAACCTTATAAATATACATTTACTATGTATTTAGAACTGCATTTTGAATATGGGAAAGGAAAAGAAAGTTAGAGATTTAAAAAAAAAAGTGGTCTTGAGGTGGAAAACTACCTTGCTGGATTTAGTATAAAATTGGGTTCATGCCGTGATAAAGTAAAATTTAGTAGCTGGTAATTCCTACTTTGCCGTTATACCTCCAATACTGTATAGAAATTTCAGCTCCTATAGCCAACTGGAAAATACTGAAGGCTCTAAGTTATTTATTTCATTGTAATATCATCACAAGCCTAGAAAATCAGGAACAATTCTGTAAGGATTTAAAAAAATGGGACATTAGATTCGATCTCTAGCAATACGGTAGGCAAGGTTCAGTGAACAATCCTCTCATTTATGCCAAGATGAAAACAGTATTTTAATCTTTTTAAATGTATCTTTTTTCTGTCAAGGAAACAGGAAATCATCAGACACTAAAAATAAACTATAAGTAGGGGCGATAAATATGCACTCAAGCTGACTTTCACCCTGGAGGCTTCTGCCAAACACCAGTGAACTTGAGATCCAGTCTGAGAACCATGAGAGTGTAGGAGGCCACACTAGAGCCTGCCCAGGTGGGAGAAGTCTGAAATGAGGCATCATTCTCCCTGCCCCGCACAAAGCTGGAGCCCACTGTGGTGGTTGCAGATGGGGCCTCCAACCTGTCTCCACTGTGGTGCTGGCTGGGGGACTGGCTCCACTAAAAACGTGTACTTGATGCTGGTCTGTGCTCCAAAGTCACAGAAAAAACTCAAGCTGAAAATATACCTAAAAGTGATCACAGAGTGGAAGCTTCTAAGCACATGGTAGAAGCAAATTCTGATCCTATCTAGGAAAACTCATGTTCAACCTAAGGCTCCAACAATTCCCAAAGATAAAGTTCTGTGGAAGAGGTCACTGTTGCAAAAAAATTAAAAAAAAATCACAACATACACAAGGAAACACATTTCAAAAATGTGTAATATCAGAAAGTAGAATATAAAATATTTTTGATATCTGTAAAGAAGTTAGAGGAGATAGCAAATTTGAGTACAAAACAAGTAACTATTTTTTAAAAAATGAACAGATTTTAATAACGACCAAGTTGAATTTCTAGAAATGAAAGACGTAGTATAATAATTGAAATTTAAAACTCAGTGGATAGATGAGGCAGTAGATTAAGTGAAAAGAGAACTGGTGAACTAACAAGTAGAGCTGAAGAGATTATCTAGAATGCAGTGCACACTGACAAAGATGGAAAATGTGAAAACGAGGGTTAGCAACATGGAGAAAGGAGTATGACTGTCTAATCCCAGTTCCATAAAAAAAGAATAAGAAGAATGGGGAAGAGGAAATATTTGAATAAATAAAGACAGAATTTTCCAGAATAGGGGCCTGCCCGGTGGCATAGCAGTTAAGTTCCCATGCTCTGCTTCGGCGGCCCAGGGTTCTCAGGTTCAGATCCCAAGTGCAGACCGACGCACCGCTTGTCAAGCCATCCTGTGGCGGCGTCCCATATAAAGTAGAGGAAGGTGGGCTTGGCTGTTAGCCCAGGGCCAGTCTTCCTCAACAAAAAGAGGAGGATTGGCAACAGATGTTAGCTCAGAGCCAGTCTTGCTCACGCACACACAAAAATATATTACAAAAAACAACAACAAAAACAAAAAGCCATTAGCTTTAGTGATGAAGAAGGCTACAATCTGGATCAGATTTTGATGGAACTGCTCTCTATTTAAAGCAAATGCCCTCAAGATTCTACATCTTGAAATAGGAAGTGTGGTTCCAGGGTTTAAGTCCACAAAGAAGAAACTGTGTGAGATACAGATGTCAGTGGCGATTTAACTGTGCTTTTATTAGGATTGTTGTTTTTGTTAGTGCTTTGGTCACAAGTTTTGAGTTTTGAGTGGTCTTCCCCAACTCTATTTTTCCCGTAAGTCTTTCTATTTTCAGTGTACAATTTTGTAGAACACAGGGTTTTCAAACAGGGAAACATATTTTGCATTCTAACAGAAATGCCTCTACTAAAGCAAATACTTTAGGCAACAAGATAATTGTCCCAGATGAAAGGTTTGAAGTGCCATAATGAATGATGACCTAAAAAAAAAGGTAGTATGTGAGTAATTCTAAACAAACATTGCCCATCGAAAAGAAAGAATGATAATATTTAATTCAAGGCAGAACTAAAATAGTGGAGTGTGATTGTTCAAGTATTCTCATGTTCCTGTGAAGAGGCTAAAGATAGTGATTGTTTCTCTTTTTATTAACTAGTGATATATTTATGGTAAAATTAAAAAGAAAAATAAGGGAATGGTAAAAAAAAAATTCAAGGTGGTAGTTCTAGCAGTGTGAAAGGGGATGGGAGATGGGATTAAGAGGGGCATGTAGGTGCATTCAAGGCCCTGGTAATATCCTATTTCTTAAGGTGGTTGGTAATTACCCAGTTGTTCATATCACTGGTGTTCTTCAAAACTTACACATGGTTATAAACATTTGTATGTTTATTCAGTATTTATTTTTAAAAACTTTTAGATTATATCAAAACCTGCATGTGACAACTTATTGATAGAAACTAGTTTGCCTGATTTATTTCAGTTACCATCCTCGTTCTTGTGTGGGCTGTAGTTTGGTCAATTACTGGCACTGAATGTCTTCCTGGAGGAAACCTATTTGGAATTATAATCCTTTTCTACTGTGCCATCTTTGGAGGTAAACTGTTGGGGCTCATTAAGTTACCTACATTGCCTCCGCTGCCTCCTCTTCTTGGTAAGTGCCAAACACTGCCTGTTTTCTTCATAGTAAATCATATTTTTAAAATAGTAGTTTGGGAAATAAAGGAATAAACTATTTCTGAATTTGCTGTGCTGGACCTAAAAGCTGATTGTTAAATTTTGATGAGTTTTATGAGCCAGTTGTCAAACACAGAGATTTGAAAAAATTAAATTATATATACTTACAATTAAATAACTTGAATTAAACACAAGAGCAATACTCAAAACTGATCACTTTCTAATTATTTTACTACATTTTCCCCTTATCTCTGCTCTTGAGATTATGAAAATACTATATCATGGTGTGTCAATGCCCATCTCTTCCCAACTCCACGTTCAGTGACATCAGGTTGGTAGGTTAGCATCAGCCATGATGAAAGTATCTGTAATCCAGAAATCAGCAAATGCTACAGACCAGGGCTTAATATGCTTTAAGTTGCTCACATCATTGACAAACAAGTGAAGTTCTGACTTTTCATTGAAGTGAAGTTCCATATTTTCATTGTTTCGTTTTCATCTTCATTGACATAAATGAAAATATCAGCCAACATTCATGGTGACACTACACTCCCTCGTCAGTGATTTGAGTGACTTATTTGCTAAACCAGATGGTAGTCATGGTAAACTGCAACCATAGATGGTTGTGGATGCAGGAGTTCGTCGATGAAAGCATCCTGTGAGAATCAATTGGCTATACAGAACTTAGAGTGATGATTGTAGTGTATGTGTAAACTGTGTGCTGCACCTCCTCTGTGTCAGTGAAATTTATAATAAACTTACGTACATATATAAATCTGCATACTTTTTTTGGAGAACCACTTGTTAAGCATTTATCAGCGCTCCATGGGGTATATTGTACTATCATTGTTGTTAAAAAATTAGCCAAAAATATTCTTCCAGAAGCCATGAGAACTGCCCAAATATGACACATAAAAATTAGTCTTAAAACTAGGCATTATATCTTTAATGTTTCTTTTAAAAATTCCATATTACGAAATTTCAATGTACCAGTTTCATTGTACCACAAAAGACATTTTGTGTCCATTTCTCACAGATTTATAAATCACTGTTTTATTTAAAAACCATGTACTTTTTCCACGTGCATATTTGCACATATTTCCTAAATAAATTTTTTTTCTATTGTATTAGTGAGGACCATCAGGATTGGTTAACATAGACCAAAATTATTTGCTTTTGAATTTGTGATGAGCAGTTGAAGCTAAATGTAAAAAGAAGGGCTGGCCCCGTGGCTTAGCGGTTAAGTGCGCATGCTCCGCTGCTGGCAGCCCGGGTTCGGATCCTGGGCTCGCACCGACGCACCACTTCTCCAGCCATGCTGAGGCCGCGTCCCACATACAGCACCTAGAAGGATGTGCAGCTGTGACATACAACTATCTACTGGGGCTTTGGGGGAAAAAATAAATAAATAAAATTATTAAAAAAAAAAAGTCACATTCAAAAAACAAAAATTTAAAAAAAAATGTAAAAAGAAGTAGAATTATTTACATCTTACTCTGCACTGTTTCTCAATGTATTTTTCAATTTAGGTAAAATTTAAGTTATTTCACGTAATTCATATTGTTTATCATGGATGCTTTTTGTTCTCTAAACTTTGTAATTGAATTATTATTAAAATGGGTTGTTTCTGAGCTGGCCGCATGGCATAGTGGTTAAGTTCAGCAAACTCCACTTCAGTAGCCTGGGTTCGTGGGTTCCAATCCTGGGTGTGGACCTACACCACTCATCAGCCATGCTGTGGCAGTGACCCACATACAAAATAGGGGTAGATTGGCACAGATGTTAGCTCAGGGTGAATCTTCTTCACCCAAAAAAAAAAAAAAAGAATTGGTTCTGAGTATGCGTGTATGTTATGATAAAGGGTTGGCAAACCATCTCTTCTTGTAAATAAGATCTTATTGGAACACACCCATGCTCATTCATTTACATATTGTCCTGGGCCACTTTTGCACTATAATGGCAGGGTTGGGAACTTGTAACAGAGACCATGTGGCCCACAAAGCCTGCAATGTTTCTTGTCTGGCATTTTACAGAAAATGTTTGCTGACCCCTGCATCTAAATCAGTGCTTCTCAAACTTTATTTTCCAGAGGAATGACCTTGGATCTTGTTAAAATGCAGATTCTAATTAAGTAGATCTGGGGAGAGGCCTGAGATTCTACAATTCTAATAAGCTCAAAGATCACACTTTCCATAGCTAAATCATAAGTTTTCAAACCTGGCTGCACATAGGAATCATCTGGGGAATTTCTTTAAAAGCTGATGCCTAGGACCCACCCTAGAGATTCTGAACTAATTGGTATGGAGTAGCCCTGGGCATCAGAATTTTTAAAAGCTCCCCAGGTGATTCTAATATGCAACCTAAGTTGAGGACAACTGTTCTAGATGCCATGAAAACGCCCTTTACGCCTCATCCTTCTTTTTTCTATTCTGTGCCTGTTATTGCAACAAGCAAAATACACCATGTTGCAAAATGATAAAGCCTCGGGCTTTGTGATCACATGAAATCTCCTGAGGTGACTGAAATCATTCTTAAAGGTCACCTACATGAATGTCTTACCATCCGTTTCTATAGTGTTACACTGTGACAGAGAAAAAAGTTTACTGGCTCTTATTGTATTAGGGCCAGTATCTAAAACTGAAACATGATCTGAGTCCATGAAGAAGACTTGTTGAGACAGACGTGTGTGATGATTGCCTAGTCTATGTTTTTAAGAGTTCATTGAAATAATTGCCAGAGATGGAGGATGAAGGAGCATTTTTTGTCCCCGAAATGAATGTGAAAATATAATTTTCCTGGGACACTGTTTCCTTTGCTGAGGTCTTGGTTGATGGAAATTTTTTCAGTAATGATTTTCTTCAAAATAACTTGATAGTAGATGAAATAAGATTGGCCATGTCTTGATAATTTTTGCATGTTTTAAAAAATTCCCATAGTACAAATTAAGAAGAATACTCCTTATCAAAGAAGGTATTCTTTTCTCCACAACCAAGGGAAAGCCCCTGGCCCGGTGGGCTCAGAGGCAAGAAGGGAACACCTGCCAAACACAGTCAGGTGGCCACGTCAACCCAGACCATCGGCAAAAGAAACATTGTCCCAGGGAAATTTGTTCACCTTCATCTCAGGAATAAAATATGCCCCTTCATTCTCCCCTAAAACTCCAAAAAAAACTCTTAACATATTTTTGAGTTCTTGTTAGACTATTATTCCTTTTGATTTCAGGTAGTTATATGCTATAATTAATTTAGGGCTCATTTAGATTCATGTTTTAAGTTTTAGTAGAGAACTGTTGACATTAATAAAGTGTAAGGTTAGTGCAGCATTTTTGACTGGTAATTCATTAATATCTATAAAAATGATATACTCTTGTACCCTGAAGCCTAAAATTCCCACTGCTAGGAATTGTTCTATGGATATACTTGCACAAACCTACAAATATGTAAGCTCCATATGAACAAGGACCATGTTGGTATAGCTCACCTCTGTATTCCCAGGGTAGAGTAAAGGTCTGGCATGTAGTCAGCACTTAGTAAATACTCAATGTATGAACTCTGCTCATTTCAGCACTCTTTGTAATGAAAAATTTGAAAAGTTCCTTCAAGTCCACTAATTAGTCCAAAAATTATGGTACTTCATGGGGCCAGCCCGGTGGCCCAAGCAGTTAAGCACGTGTGCTCTGATGCAGCGACCGGGGTTCGCAGGTTCAGATCCCGGGCGCGTACCAACACACTGCTTGTCAAGCCATGCTGTGGCGGCGTCCCATATAAAGTAGAGGAAGATGGACACAGATGTTAGCTCAGGGCCAGTCTTCCTCAGAAAAAAGCGGAGGATTGGCATCAGATGTTAGCTCAGGGCTAATCTTCCTCACAAAAAAAAAAAATTATGCTACTTCCAAACAATGAGATACTATTGCAACTATTAAAAAAGAACAAGGCAAATATTTATGTGCTTCAATGAGACTATGTCCAGGATATGTTGTTAAGTGGGGAAAAAAACAGATTATACAATGGTATTTATTTATTTATTTGTTTTTTGTGAGGAAGGTCAGTCCTGAGCTAACATCCATGCTAATCCTCCTCTTTTTGCTGAGGAAGACTGGCTCTGAGCTAACATCTATCACCAATCCTCCTCCTTTTTTTTTTTCCCCAAAGCCCCAGTAGATAGTTGTATGTCATAGTTGCACATCCTTCTAGTTGTTGCATGTGGGACGTGGCCTCAGCATGACCAGAGAAGTGGAGCGTCGGTGTGTGCCCGGGATCCGAACCCAGGCCGCCAGTAGTGGAGTGTGTGCACTTAACCGCTAAGCCACGGGGCCAGCCCTATACAATGGTGTTTACATGTGCTCCCATTTGTGTCCAGTGCAAAAGAGCACACACATGCACACACACACACACATACACACGGAGAGGCATGCTTTAATAGCCATAGAAACTTTCTGGAAGGGCACAGAAGACCCTTAACAGTGGAAACCTTAGGGGAATGAAGGTGGAAAGTTGCAGTTGGGGTAGGGCATGTACTGGTCACTTTACATGGTCTGTAATGATTTAATTTTACCTTGAATATACATTATTATTCTTTTAAAAACTGCTATTGTAGGTTAGTTCATACTTTCAAAAATTCTAGAAGGACCATGACTGCAGAATTCATAACTTCTTCTAGATTAAATGGCAGTAATGAGAAATGCCTGGAAAAGATGCTTCCTTGCGTAACAGTGTCTGGAACAAGTCACAAAAAGCTATACTTGTAATTCCTCTCTATTCTCATAGTTTACCTACAAAACAACTCATCTTTAGTAAATTTGCTTAGTCTTTTAAAGTATGGTGCTTATAAGGACATGGTAAGAAGAGAGTTCTGCTGAAGAATAATGGAGTATAGACACCTTGCAATCTCTAACAAGAAATCTTTCCCTTTGTGTGGGCATGTGGAATCAATGAGGACAGGATTCTCCCACAAACTACCTAGCTTCCTCAGGCACATTCGACTACTTGCAGTTCCCAGAATGGGTCACACTTTTTCTTCATACCTTGGAAGAAACTGTTATCTCTTCCAGAAACTTCGCAACTTCCCCAGCCCCTTCTCATCCACCTTCCCCTTTGGGCCCTCTGACTCACTCCTCCTTGTCTCAGCTTATATAACACCTCTTCATGCTTCCATAAAATTGAGACTTCCCTCCTAGAGGCGGAAAGCTTGTTGAGGGATAGTGCTGAGCCTTTGTCACTGTGATGTCTCTAACACCTACTGCAGTGTCTCGAGTACTGAAGGCCTTGATAAGTGTCAAATGGCTGAGTGAAGAACAGTCGCCAGCTGACGTGACAGAGCAGTGTCCATGTCATTATAACTCACTTCTAAGCCTTTGCAAAGCAGGTTATGTGCTTTTTTATTAAATTATCTGGTTTGGAAATAGGTAAAATGGAGCCCATATAGGTATTCATTGATATTTAAAGTAATCTGACATGGTAAATAATTTCAGGAGCTTTCTGCTATTTGCACACAAAGCGATGATTGAATTGGGCATTGTATTAAAACATTTTGTGTTTAGAATTTGATCACTTTCTATCCACATACTGCATCTTGTTTCTCCCTTTCAGATTAAGTTATTTAGGAATTATTAATTATTCTAATCTTTCATTTTTATCTGCATATTAAAGCCTTATCTCCTCTAATTTATCATTTTTTAATTTTTTCTTTAAAAGTTTGACATAGTTTCATCTAAGAACTAAGCATAAAAGAAGTTGTTTCTGGGATTATAATCTTGGGATAGTCTCTTCCACATCTAAAGTGCTGAAAATGTTTTCTGTGTTTGAAAACTAAAGATTTTTTTGACTTCTCCATTCTAGGCATGCTGCTTGCTGGATTTCTCATCAGAAATATCCCTGTCATCAGTGATAACGTGCAGATCAAGTACAAGTGGTCTTCCGCTTTGAGGAGCATAGCGCTGTCCATCATATTGGTTCGTGCTGGCCTTGGGCTTGATCCACAGGTATTGCAGTGTAAATTTCTACTTATTGACTAGGAATTTTGTTTCTCCAATACTGCAAGTATTTACAATCACTTAGCTTTTAGGACACTTGGCACAGCGTTCTCAAGAAAAGAGTGGAATTTATTTCATGCAGGACTATCCCCAAAAGATGTTCCCATACTCTTTCTTGGAGAAAGGTGGAGTTACTGTCTATCTGGGGACAGCACCAGGAATAAAGGCTCCCCTTTTCTCTGACAGAGATATAGGCCATAGTTATAAATAATGGTCGCCGAGTGAGAAGACATCATATTTTTGGTGTACAAAGCCCTATTCAAGTGTTTAGGGCTAATCATGCTGGCTCAGGAAACTGCCCAGCATATAGAATGAGTCTCAAGTATGGTTTTTTCATGTATGCTTTTGAATGCAGGAATGAATGTTCTTGGGGATGGTCTTTACCTTAGGTTCATTCCAGGGCCAAAAATTATACATCAGGCTAACACCGAGAGGGTTAAATCAGCTAGCATGGAGATTATGAGCACAGACTCTGGAATCAACCTGCCTGGGTTCAAACCTAGCTCCACAACTCACCAGTTTCATGATCTTGGGCAAATGACTTTAATTTGTGCCTTTTTAGATGAGGACATCTGAAAAAATAGTGATAATATTATCACCTATGTCATAGAGTTGCTATAAGGACTAATAACCCAACTCTAAAACGCTTGGAACACTTAAATGTTTGTTAAATAAAACTCATTACCTGGAGGGCCTGCCCCGTGGCTTAGCGGTTAAGTGCACGCGCTCCACTGCTGGCGGCCCGGGTTTGGATCCCGGGCTCGCACCGATGCACTGCTTCTCCGGCCATGCTGAGGCCGCGTCCTACATACAGCAACTAGAAGGATGTGCAGCTATGACATACAACTGTCTACTGGGGCTTCGGGGGAAAAAATAAATAAATTAATTAAAAAAAAAAAACAAACAACTCATTACCTGGAAAATTCATGATGGATGATCCAGACATGGTCTGAATAGTGAAGAAAAAGCGTTTAATGTCATTTTCTCTGCGTGTCTTTAGAGGGTTATTGAGTGTGTCTGTTTTTATATTTCAGGCCCTGAGGAAGTTGAAGGGAGTCTGTGTAAGATTATCCGTGGGTCCCTGTCTTGTGGAGGCATGCTCATCTGCCCTTCTTGCCCACTTCCTAATGGGTTTACCATGGCAATGGGGATTTATACTGGGGTAATGATTTTTCTTTGTTGTATGAAAATATGCACGGACATTTAGGACTTTCTCTGATTCTATACAACAGAATGCATAATAGCATTTCCTTAAAGACATCAGAAAATACAACATAGATATTCCAGAGTAATATTATAACTATTAATATACTAGCATATAAATATTATAATTTCAAAACATAGGATATGTCTTTGTAGGTGCTAACTTTTATGGTGATTATAATAATTTAAACTATTGAGGAAGTAATGGACTTTTACCTCCGCCTGATTCCATGCTGGTGAGAGACATGCCGGATCTCCCCTCAAAGTCTGTACAAAGGATAATGAGTACTCAGCAGTGATCAGCACCTAGCACTGTTCTCCTCCTCCTCCTGTCACCAGGCTGTTGTGATTACGTGGTTCTGCTCTCTCTTCCTTCTGCTGTCAGTTCTTACTTCTAACGGTTATGAGCCATGAGAATTAAATAAATATGAAAGTGCTTAGTAAGAATTTAGTGCTAATAAGTAGGTGAGAAGTAAGAAGTTCTTATTTCTCATGGTTAAGACTCTGGAGCTATACTGCCTGGATTCAAATTCTTGCTCTGTGACTTTCTAGTATGTGATCTTTGGCAAGTTACTTAATCTCTCTGTGCCTCCATTTCCTCATTTTAAATGAAGATAATGATTGTAGCTACCTCATGGGGTTGTTGTGAGGATTAAATTAGTTAGTATATGTAAAGTGCTTAAAATGGTTTTAGGCACATAGTGAGCTTCATAAATGCTTTCTGCTCTCCTACTGCTGCCAGCATCAGTGTCACTGTCACTGTCACTATGGCCTTCCCCTTCTAATCTGTTGTCTGATTTTACATGCTAAGTCCCGATAGAATGCCTTGCATCACTAGATTCCAATCCAGAAAGTGCATGGCTGTGTTTTTCAAACCTCCTGCCATGAATGTTTTGTTTAGAGAAAAGGTGGATTCCTGGGGCCCAACCCCATTAAGTCTTCCATACCACCCATAAATACGAATTTCAGACAACCTGTGTAGTCTTGATGCAAGTTGTCCCTGGCCACACTCTGAAGAAGTGCTCTGTAGAACTTGGATGTGTGCATGTGTTTCTGGTTTGGGACTTCTTTGCCCCTGAAAGACTGTAATTGTCTAAAGTGTAGCCTCTAAAAGAGTAGAGGTTATTATAATTTCAATAATAATAGTAATAATGAGTAAGATGCTGTCATAAATATTGAAAGTGCTGCCTGCTTAGTTTTGTCTTAGGTGCTGTATCTCCAGCTGTCGTGGTGCCTTCAATGCTCCTTTTGCAGGAAGGAGGCTATGGTGTTGAAAAAGGTGTCCCAACCTTACTCATGGCTGCTGGCAGCTTTGACGACATTCTGGCCATCACTGGCTTCAACACATGCTTGGGCATGGCCTTTTCCACAGGTAAGCTGGCCAGTTCACACGTGCTGTTCTCTGATGCTCTAGGGACATGGGTTACGATGCTGTAAGAGTGCATGCTTGCTTGATAATTGATTACAGCAAATTAAAATAGAGAAAGCAACTCCAAGAGTTAGTTCTGTACCTAAGGAGGACCCGGTGGCTTCCTGTCTTTGCTCCCGTCACCCCCTAGACCTCGAGTGCTCCAGTACGATGGTTGTTGCGCGAGGGGGACTCAACGCAGCAGAGCTGAGAGGAGGACGAGAACAGCTTCTGCATGGAGCCCTCTGGGAAAGCCCACCCTGGGAGCCTTCACACAAGGGATGAGCAGGTTTTTCAATGAGCACAAATGACAGAGCAGTCCAAGTGGAAGGAACAATTTCTGTTCTCTCATCTTTAACATTTTATGGGTAATAACAGCAAAGATTTTAATGGGTATCTTATTAACACTTAATAAGTGTCTGATACAGACGTATTTTGTTTTAAGTAGTAATAACAGAGGAACTTAAGGCATTTTTTCCCCACTGTTATTCAACACCTTTGGCGTAGCGCATGTTTAAGTTCACTTTTAATCTGTTTTCAAGATTGGAAGATAAGATTTGCAATTTCCTATTATTGACAAAATATAATTGTAGCCTGAGTTTAGCTTCAGATTATTTAATGGGGACACCTTCTTAGAAAGTCATGCATTCTCAGTCTCTCCGCCCCGTGGTTATCTTCCCATTTTATGATTATGTATGATTTATGCCGATTACCTAGAATCTCACCTCTTCCCATGACCCCAAAGTCGCCTTACATCTAGTCTCTGCCATGTATCACTGGTAAATTAATCTTCTCAAAGCATTGTTTTTATAACGTTACTTTCTGGTTCAAGAACCAATGAGGATTCTCTATTACCTGTTAGGTCAAATCCACACTCTTGTCTCTATTTTAGCTCTACTGTACCTGTCCAATGATATGTTCTCACTGCTTTCCTGGTATACACCTTTAAAACAATGGTTCTCAGCCTCAGCTGCCCACTAGAATTACCTGGGGAGTTTTAAAAAATACTCATATGTGGGCCCTACCTTAGACCAATTAAATCATAATCTTTGGGAATGGAAACCGCGGCTTTAGAGCAACAGAGTTTGCATTAAAATCACAGGAGGAGGAAGAGCAGGGTCAGTGAGGGCAACGGGGAGGGTCTACTGGGGTTTTCATAATCTGGGGGGTGGGGCTGTGGCTAGTTTGAAGAACCTTCCTATTCAACAATGCTATGTACACTCTACCCTGCCCACTAAATGTAGTCCTTATATCATTTGGATGGGAACTACCTGAACCTCTTTAATATGTGGATCCCATGCCCAGCCAGACTTACTGCATCGTAATTTTCAGAAGTGGGGCCCAAGAAGTCTTTTTTTCTTTTAAACAACCTTACTATACAGAAGACTGAAAGTAATTAGCTACTTTCTCACATTTGTAGTAAATTATTTACTGTAATAGCTTGTGAAGTATGCTATTATCACAGATAGATGCTTTTGACAGTCACACTATTACCTAACAGTTAATATTAGCTAGCTAAATTTAGCTAGCTGTCCTAGCTAAATAAAATTACTACAGAAGTTTTATTTTTTTAAATAAGAGAGATGATTGAAACTGTAGGGGAGGAAAAACTATTTCCCTCTGCCCATCTTGGGTTCGTTGGATGGGTCCCTGTAAATCAGACTGATGAGAGACAGACTAACAAGAGAAAAACAGTTTATTAACATGTGCATCATGCTTACACAAGCCCTCAGTAATGAGTAACTCAAAGGGGTGGTCAGAATTTGGGTTTATTCAGCATTTTAGCAAAGAACAATAATTTTGTGGAGAAGTATAAGACAAAGGAAAAGCACTTTGAGCTTCTAGAAGCAGCAAATTGTGGGAAGGCAAATATCTGGGGAACTAATGGTAGACAAGGGCTGGTTTTAGCAAGGATTGTGATGTGGATTCCTCTGAGCTGTCTCAGGGCTGATCAGGGTCCGTAAGGGTCCCAAGTTGTCTCAGTGATTAACTTCGGTCCTTCCTGGTAGAGAGGGGAGGAGATACCTTTACAAATTTATGTCCTGATTTTGGGCAAATAGTGGGGGGTGGGCAGGGAGATTTTCTTGTATCTGTTTCTTCTCAATTGTGTTCAGCTCAAAATAATTCTTATCCCCAAGTGGTATATTTGGGGTGACGTATTCTGTACTCTAAAACACAATAACAAGAAACCACAATAACTAGTTAGTACATTTTTTCTTAGAACAGTGTGTGAAGAAGGACTTTATGTGTTGAGCAACTTTAATATAATTTTCTGCACAATGTGCTAACAAAGATTTTTTAAAGTTTCCTAAGTTCTGTATGCTATGGGGGAAAATATAGGTTCTACTTACCTCTGTATTGTGATATTTCAAAGAAGTTAAGTACCAAATAAAGATTCTTCTAAGAGCAATTTCAAAAAGAATTTGTTTTCAGGTTTGCTTTTAGAATAAACATTTGAGAAGGAATGAGTCCTCTATACTCATCATACTAAGAAAAGATTCTTGATTTTAATTGCCAAATTCTTAAGTTACTGTATTCTGTACATATCAAAGCTAAGAAAATCAGTGTACATTTATAATTTAAAAATCGGCCTCTTAAATGACTGTTTGAAAACTAGATCTGTCTTCTCACCCAGCCTATATATATCATACCAATTAGCTCTGAATTATGAATTTTATCTTTCATATTTTCTTAGGCCCTTCAAGTAAATTTTTTTGAAGTCAACATACAAAAAAGTGCAGAAATCATAGTTTATGCCTATTTTGAAATTTATCTCCAGTAACATGCGTACCTTTCTCATAAGATAGGCCCATTTGATTAGGCGTTTTGAGTCACGTATGTTTAAGAATGTGGAGGGCGGGAAATGTGTGTGAACTTTCCTTCTGTGAAATTAGATGCTTTCTGTGATGATTGAAGTCAAGCCTGTGTATTTGTGGATTTGGAGTTCTGACTGAAGATGTTTCTTATGTGTTTTTAAGGCTCCATGGTTTTCAATGTCCTCAGAGGCGTTCTGGAGGTGGTAATTGGTGTGGCAGCTGGGTCTCTTGTTGGATTTTTTATTCAGTACTTTCCAAGCAGCGACCAGGTAAAAGAAACCATCTGTGAGACAGTTGTGCGCTAAAATGTCATTGGAAAAACATTCTGGAAAAGTCCCCTCAAAGCCCATGTGAAGGACATGCATTAGAAAATGGGCCCCCCATTTTAAATCTGCTTACTGCTGTATCAGTGCTGTCTAGGAGATTTATGAAGAGAGCTAAATGTCTAAGATTTTAATGCAGTCCTGGAATTTATTTCTCTAATTTATATTCTGTATACTTCAAATTTCACTGTAAAACAACATCAATTCCAAAATAGTAGAATATGCAAATCTTATTTTTAAAATCAATTTATTTTTAATTTTTATTTTATTATTATTCATAATACTCAAATCAAGATATAAAATGGCTTTTTGGGCCCCCTTTTTTAGTGTCAAAATACCTTGAATTCTAATACTATCAAATAGATAGACTTTAACATCTTATTAAAATATAGTCTATTTTGGGGGCCAACCTAGTGCCATAGTGGTGCCACTTTGGTGCTCCACTTTGGTGGCCTGGTTCGCTGGTTTGGATCCTGGGCGCAGAGCTACACAGTACTCACCAAGCCATGTTGAGGGGGTGTGCCACATAGAGCAATTAGAAGGATGTACAACTATGACATACAATCTGGGGCTTTGGGGAGAAAAAAAGGAAAGAGGCAGGAAGATTGGCAAATGATGTTAGCTCAGGGCCAATCTTCCTCAAAAAAAAAAAATATATATATAGTCTATTTCTCACCAAGGAGATCGAAGTTCTTTACTGTACACAGTGATTTCTTAATTGTTTCCCTTTACCCTTTTTAGTCTCTTATGATAAACATATAAAAATTTTTTCTTTTCTAGAAGAATTGGCATTATTTTGAGATTTCAGAGCATTTTGAATGGTATTCAAACCTTAATTAAAGGAGAGCTTTAAGAAAATTAATATTTCCATTATCAGAATGTATGTTGATTTGAATTTTTATTGTGCTCCAAAAAACTCCAGGTAAAATTGTCTGTAAAAGATTTCATGAATGCATAAAAGAAAATTATAATATTTTCTAATTATACAATAAAATAAAAAGAAAAATGACAGCTTACATTTTGTTGCTTACTGTATATAAAATGGTGTGGTAAGTTCAGTGAAGTACCTCTGTGTTCAGTAGGGCAGCTACATGCGGCTATAGCAGATTCAGAACATTTCCAGAGACAGTACAGCTATAGAAATTTCCATCATCACTGAATGTTCTGTTGGGAAGCACTGATCTGGTGCAATCCACACAATAACCCGTGAAGAGAGTGCTATTAATATGGCCATTTTACTGCCGAGGAAATTGAGGCTCAGGGAGAGGTGACTTGAACAAGGCCATGTAGCTGGAAAGCAGTGGAGCCAGGAATGAACTCAGTTCATCCACCGCCAGAGCCTGCGTGCCTCCAGGTCAAGCCCTTCTGAGGACCTGCTGGCTTCCAAAGTGCTCAAGAAGTTTAAAGGCTGAACAGGGAAAAGTAAAGAGGGAGAGATACACATTTCTTAGAGTTTAAAAGTCAACAACAACAAACCACTCTCAGCCTGTAGTCTCTTAGAGCTTCTTGGTATTCAAAGATTTAAAAAGAAAAACCAGGCCCGGCCCGTGGCTTAATGGTTAAGTGCATGCGCTCCGCTACTGGCGGCCCGGGTTCGGATCCCAGGTGCACACCGACACACCGCTTCTCCGGCCATGCTGAGGCCGCTTCCCACATACAGCAACTAGAAGGATGTGCAACTGTGACATACAACTATCTACTGGGGCTTTGGGGGGAAAAAAAAAGGAGGAGGATCGGCAATAGATGTTAGCGCAGAGCCGGTCTTCCTCAGCAAAAGGAGGAGGATTAGCACGGATGTTAGCTCAGGGCTGATCTTCCTCAGCAAAAAAAATAATAATAATAAAAAGAAAAAGAAAAACCAGGAGACCGTCACATTAGAGAGTAAACAGAGAGCCTAAAAATAGTAGAGATATCATATCTTTAAGCTTCACAAAAACCCTGTGATGTAACTGCTTTCAGGGAGGAGGAAACAAAGTGTGGAGAGGCTAAGTAATGAGGCCACATGGCCAATGGTGTGAAAGAGCTCCAGTTTAACCCTGATCTGTCTGGCTCCAAAGCTCATGCACCGTTTTCTGCTATTCCTTTCAGCCCCATGAAATTCTGCAGAGGAGGCTCCCTGGTGTTCCCGAAAGAGGAACCTACGCTTGTACCTGTGCTACCTCTACTTCTGCTAATGAAAGAAAGTAAATGTTATGTCAGGCATTTATGTGCACAGACACAGACACTTTTATTTTCTACTAAGTCCTGAATATATAAACATCAATAACTAGAAATCAGTTCTCTGAAATACTTGAGCTGACCCAGCTTTTTCCTCCTCAAGGACAGACTTGTGTGGAAGCGGACATGCCTTGTCCTGGGGCTCTCTGTGCTGGCCGTGTTCAGCAGTGTGTACTTTGGTTTCCCTGGGTCAGGAGGACTGTGCACATTGGTCATGGCTTTCCTTGCAGGCGTGGGATGGACCAGCGAAAAGGTGAATTTCATTTTAACTTCTTCTCATGACTGCTTTCTGATCAGATTAATTTTTTTTCGGGTACTTTCATAATATCAAAGTAATAAAATTATTTAATCATAAAATCTATTTTCTATGCATATACAAATGTATGCCCAAATGCACACACGCACTTCCTTTTTTCCCCTTACATACCGATCTATAACTTTATGTCTTTACTTAACATCTGTCATGATTATATTTCCATGATGCCTTCTTTATTCTTTGTAAGGGGTGCAGAGTACTGCATCATATAGCTGTACTGTACTTTATGCAGTCTCATGGTTAAATTCAGTTTAACAAACATTTAAACTGTTTCTAGTTTTCTGCTAAGACAAAAAGTGCTTCAATAAAATATCCTTACATATACAATATTTCATAGACTCTAAGACACTATCAAATCTAAGAAGCACCATTATTTTACACGCCACCAAGAGAGAAAAAGAATATTGCCAATGAAGCTATGACATCCTAATTTCATAAATGTTTAAATGTGAAAAAGTATGTCTTAAAATCAACAAAATATGGCATATCTTTGAGTTTATCTATAGGATAAATTTCTAGAAATAGGATTTCTCTATGAAAGAGTATGCACATTGATTTTTTTTTTTTTTTTGAGGAAGATCAGCCCTGTGCTAACATCTGCCAATCCTCCTCTTTTTTTGCTGAGGAGAACTGGCCCTGAGCTAACATCCATGCCCATCTTCCTCCACTTTATATGGGATGCCGCCACAGCATGGCTTGCCAAGCGGTGCGTTGGTGCACACCCGGGGTTCAGAACCGGCGAGCCCTGGGCCACCGCAGCGGAGCCCATGCACTTAACCACTTGCGCCACCGGGCCGGCCCCCACATTGATATTTTTGATAGTATCAATTTGCCCTTTTAAATGGCTGTACCAATTTATATTCCCACCAACAGTATGTGAGAGGATCTGTTTTTCTGATCTGAATATTTTCTATCTTCAGATATTTTGCTAATCTGATAGGTGAAAAATGTATCTCATTATTGATCTGATTTGCATTTCTTTACAAGTGAAGCTAATCATCTTGTCATACATTAGCCAGTTTGTTCAAAAACCTGTGCCCATTTTTTATGATTTTTTTCTTACTGATTTTCAAGATCATTAAGATTATTCGTTTCTTTTATATGTATTATGGAAATTAGCTGGGTGCCATTTATTTATTTTAATTTCAAGGTACATTTTTATGGATCTGAACTTGACAGGATCATATACTATTCTGTTTCATGAAGAAATTAGGTGTAGGTGACCTAAACTAAATGCAGATACATCATTTGGGAAAACTGAAGACAACTGTTCAAAATAATTAAGCTTAAAATAATACCATATGGAAAACTACGTGTAGGTTATAAGTCTTGAGATTAGGTATGTGACATATTCTGTTAAATGGTCTCTGCAGAGATCTGTGGGACAGAATTTCACTTCATTTCAAAGAGCGTTCAGGGAGGAGGCTTTCACTCCCTCAGGGTGCGGTTATCAAGTCAGGACCAGTGCAATTGTGAGTCCTCTTGCTTTAGAGGACGATGGATTGGTGGGGCTGCCTGGAGCCTTGTGTAGAGGAGGGTGTTGAGGCCACAGGAAAACGGGCTCAAATGGATTGGGCTTTGAGGGAAAGCAGAGTCTCTGAAACTCTGCTCTAGGTGCCAGCTGGGCGTCTGGGGGTGCTGCCTCGTCATCAGGAGGCTTGGCTATAAGGCTTATTTCAGGTCTACTTTTTCTTTTCTTAGCAGCACCTATATTATTAAATTCTCCTTTCTGATTTCAAGTAACTTCACATCTGACGAGCAAAGCTCAGACGTAAACAGACTTCCTAGTACAAATTGGGTCCTCTTCTCATCCCTCATCTCTCATAAACAGCTGCTCTTGTCAAAACATGTGTTTCTCCATGCCTTCCCTTTACTTGCCGGCTGAGACAGGTGATCACACATCACTGGTCAGTCTTGGGTCTGATCTCAGCTCAGGACAGAGGGCTGTGCTGCCTCCTCTACTCCTTTGCCCTGGGAAAGAGATCACAGTTGTCACTAGTGAGGGGATGCCCCTGCGTGTGCATTGTGACCCTCCTCCAGCATCTGGGAAGTTTGCCTGGCATTAGCATTTTACAAACCATCCCTTCCCTTCTTCATGGTAAACTTTTTTTAGCATTTAAAAAAATTAATTAGCAACAAGAATATTTTTTAGAATAAAGTTTGATTTCTGAGTATGAAAGCAGTATATGCTCGTTGTAGAACTTGGAAAAAATTTTTAGAAGTCAGAAATAAAGGGAAAGAAAAAAATTATTTGTAATTCCTCCACCTAAAACCAACAGCTCTGTAAACTAAATATTTTGGTTTATTTCCTTTCATTTATTCAACAGGAAAATTCTCAAATATGCTTGTAGTAAGTTTCTTCAAATTGAATTTTATAGTTAAATGCTTTCTGTTGTCACTTCTTTAAAAATCTTCAAAAATTACAACCAACTCATTATATTATACTGTCATGGGTGAAAAGAGGGAAGGAAACTAATAAATTTTTATTGCCACTCTCTGTGGCCTTGTGCTAGGATATTCTCATTTGTTTTCACAAAAAAAAGCCTTTGAAAAAGTATTAGCATTTACATTTTATAGAGACTATAAGTCAGAAAGACTTAAATAACATGTCTAAGGTCACAAAATCAGAAGGTGGCACTGGGATTTAAGCTCAGGTTTATCTGACTCCAAAGTGACTTATGCTAACCATAATACAACAATAACATCATTGTGCAGGGCACATTTTTATATTTTGACATCTATTTGAGTAACACATACCAAGTATATTAAAAACATCATACTTCTAAACTTTGCAGTTTAAGATTGTCTCTAAATTAATGATAGGATAAAAAGATAAATAGTAAAAAGGAGCCATATCATTTGGAATAGAGCATAAAAGAGTAGTTTTAGCAACAGGGAAGTCAGGGGGAGACTGATGCCTACTGCAAGTGGACATTAGCTCTGGGCACAGACGACAAAGGCAGGATGGGAACTTTGGTCCGTTCCAATTACACGATTCTTCAGAAAAACTATGATGTGTGTCATATAGAAAAGACTGTTATAAACCAAAACAAATCATTTCTTTGTTTGCATTTCTCATAACTTTACCTGAATTGCCTGCAGCCCAGCTGATTACATAGAAGGTCAATGTAATCCCACAACCCAGAGAGAGAACTAGGACCCTTTTTTTTTTCATATTTACCTCTGGTTACTCTCCTATATATGTCTCTTTATCTACACACACACACACGCACACGTGGATGCACCATAAGCTTTTTTGAACCATTCTCTTATAGCTATATATTTAGATTATTTCCAGACTCTGCTATTTTAAATTATGCTAAAATCCGGTATCATTTCCTTAGGGCAGATTCCTAATGCTAAATTTTTTGGGTCAAATAATGTGAACATTTTTAGGTTTTTGACACATATTACCAAACTGGTTGCTTTCTAGGGTTGTATCCATTTACTTTTCCACCAGTAATATGTGAAGTACCTATCTCATTACATCCTCATCAGCTTAGAATAGTGTTTATCAAACTTCAGCATCACCTGTAAGTCTTGTTAAATTGGATTTCTGTACCCCACCCCCCGAATTTCTGATTTAGTTAGACTACAGTGGGGCCTGAGAATGTGCACTTCTAATCAGTTCCCAGGATGTTGATGCTGCTTGCCTGGGGACCACACTTTGTGAAACACTGCCTTAGAATGTGATTGTTTTTAATCTTTAGCTTTACTGATAGTAAAAAGTGATATCTTGTTTTCTTTTATGCTTCCGTGATTAACAATAAAATTGAACACTTTTTCATATACTTAGACACTTGTATTTTTTTCTTTTTCTTTGATAGGTCTTTTGTCCATTATCTTCTGAAGTTCAATGTAATGATTATTGATCTGTAAGATACACACACACACACACACATCTACCTATATGATAGCAGACCTTTGTGCCTTTTATTGTTCATTTTTAACACAGAAATATCTTGTATTTTCACATGGTCAGATCTATCAATCTCTTATTGTGACCTTTCCTCAACAGTTTTTTTTTCTTAAAGATCTCTTTCCTGGTGAAAGCTTACATGTTATCTCATTTATTTTTTACAGTAACCTTGAGAGGGACATATTAGGCCCATTTTACAAATCAGGGTGCCAAGGCCTGGAGATAGTAGATAGATTGCCTGAGGCCGCCAAGCTGGTAAGTGGCAGGGCCAGGATGAAAACACACCGTTTGAGTAGATGAAAATGATTTCCTAAAGAAAGGGAAGAAAATGAATCTTCATTGAATCAGTTATGTGGCAGACACTCTCCATATCTTTCCTACTTCTGGAGGCACCAAACCAATGAGTCCAGGTTTTGGGCTGCTTTTCTTCCTTGTTCCATAGTATAGTGTAGGGTCTGAGCGCTCAGACTGCCTGGGTTAACCTCAGCCCCACGACTTAGTAGTTCTATGACCATGTACAAGGTATCTACCTTCTCAGTTCTCGATTTCTGTATCTCTAAAGTGGGGAATGATAATAGCAACAACTTCATAGAGTGGAGGATTGAGTGAAATATCCTATGTAAAGCAAAGTGCTCAGTCAGAATATGCTAATTATTTCTATAACTACCTCTAGAGCAGCAAACATAATAAAAAGAGCATAAAATTTAATATATGGAAATTGGGATTCCAATCCCAGAGATTCTACTGTCTAGATGTGTAATCCCAAGCAAGTCACTTACCATCTCTAATACTCAGTTTCCTCAACTGTAAACTGAGGAAAATAATAATAATATGTAAAGAATTATTGTAATTCTTATGTGGGGAAAAGGAAATGAAACACTTGTAAACTCAGTGCTATAGCAATATTGTTATTGAGTTATGCTTTGAAAAGCTAAAATGTTTTATAAAATTTTCTTTGTGCCTGTAGTTTTCTGACATTATTTTGTACTTTTCTGCTTGGTTTTCCTTACAGTCTTGCCATTATTGTATTCAAATGCACTCACTTTTTTAAAGCCTTTTTTATCTATATTTTTCATCTATTTTCAAATCCAATGCTTCTTTTGATGGCCTTTATAGTTACGAGATGTTTTTCTTGATATGTTTTGGATCTTCTGAATCTTGAATGTTCTTCTCTCTAAGAAGAGAAGTGTCAACGTAAGTAGATATTTAACGCATGACGAAACTTCCATTTCTCTTAACTTTCTCCTTTTGTCCATCCTGGAAGGTGATGTATATTTTTGAAGGTTCTTACTAATGGTGCATACAGATGTGTAAAGTGGCCTTAACTTTCAATGGACAACACAGTCTTCCCTGAGCTCATATCTTCTTTTATACTTAGCCTATTCAAAGACTCCATTTTCTTTCTTCTTTTTTTTTTGCTGAGGAATGTTTGCCCTGAGCTAATAGCTGTTGTCAATCTCCCTCTTGTTTTTTTTTTTCCCGCTTGGGGAAGATTAGCCTTGAGCTAACACCTGTGCCAATCTTCCTCGTTTTGTATGTGGGTTGCTGGCACAGCATGTCTGATGAGAGGTGTAAGTCCATGCCCGGGATCCGAACCCCTGAACCCAAGCCGCCAAAGCAGAGCATGCCAAACTTAACCACTACACCACAGGGCCAGCCCCTCCATTTTCTTTATAAACAAATTCATTTTAGTTTTGAAGTTATGAAAAAGCCACAAGAAAATACATTGTGGCTCTTCTCCCATTTTTAAGTTTTACAAGATATAAGCCCATGTCTGATGCTCAATTAGTCTAAAATGTTACAATCAAAAACCAAATTGTGAGGCCAGCCCCAGTGGCCTAGTGGTTAAGTTTGGCATGCTCCGCTTTGGTAGCCTGGGTTCGGTCCCCGGGCACAGACCTACACCATTTGTCTATCAGTGGCCGTGCTGTAACGGCGGCTCACATAGAAAATAGAGGAAATTGGCAACAGATGTTAGCTCGGGTGAATCTTCTCAGGAAAAAACAAAAAACCAAAAACAAAACAAAACAAAAAAATTGTGGCCTTTGTCAAAGTTTAGAAATAAAAACAATTTGATAGAGGAAACTCTTTAGGCATTTGCTTTCATTGGAGTTCTGAGTACATGAAATATTTTTGAGGACTTCCCTTTTTCCAGTGTGATGGCCTCCCACACACAAAAAAATACGGTATATCATTTTAATTTGTGTTTCTCTGATTACTGAGTTTTAGTATCTTATGTTTTTTGGCCATTTGTCTTTCTTCTTGTATGAATTACTTATGCATATGCATTGCCCATTTTTCTATTAGATTCTGTCTTTTTCTTATTGATTGGATATTGCTCCTTATTCTGTTACACATAGTACAGATATTTTCTCCTGGTTTGTCACCTATCATTTTTTTTATGGTTTCTTTTGCCACAAAACATTTTAACTTTACTCTAGTCAATTGTGTCCATCTTTTCCTAGGGTTTTTGTATTATGTGTTATAAAGCTAGTACTTATATCAATTAGGGTCTTATAAGGAAAAAGAAATCATATAATCACTGGAATAGGGAAAGTTTATTATTAACCATACTGGGGATCAGATATCAAGGGGTTGTCTTGTAAGATGTAAGGAGGCCCCTAAAGAATATCGGAATAGCAGCTGTAAACCCCTAGGACTGAGATGGAGCATCCCCTTCCACCTCCCCACCCACCTGCTCCTGCCCCCAGGGCTCCAGACTTTGTTAGAGCCTTGGTTCACTGGATGCCAGAGAAGTTACCGTGGTGCCCTGCCTGCAGAATTTGCTGGAAATCTACTCTACAAACTTGCAGGAAATCCACTCTCTAGGGTACATGAGGAGGTATGTTGCCCAAGGGAGTTGGCTGTGAAATCACCCCAGGAGTAGGCTGCGGAAGCTGCTGACTACTGAGTGCTGCTGGCCATGATGCACTCTAGGAGCCTGGCGCTGGAGCAGCCACGTGGGTGCTGCTGGCCATGATGCACTCTAGGAGCCTGGCGCTGGAGCAGCCACCTGGGTGCTGCTGGCCATGATGCACTCTAGGAGCCTGGCGCTGGAGCAGCCAC
>CM053537.1:39019460-39051711 GCA_028646465.1 Rhinoceros unicornis
TTACTCTTGAAACAAAGACCAGAATCCCTCATATGGCCTGTGAGGCCCTAGACTCCAGCCTTGCTGGTTTCGGGCTTTGTTTCAGCTCCCTGTTCTCCTGCTCATCATGCTCCCACAGCTCCAGTCTATTGCCTTCCTGATCTCATTGCTTTCGCATGTTCTGGTCTCCCTACCTGCAGTATTTCCATATCTGCCTTTACCTAACTCGTGCTCTCATCCTTCAGATCGCAATTGAAGCTTTCCACCCCCCAGGAAGCCCTTCCTAACCACTCACAGTGGGTTAGGTTTGCACTAATACCCTGAGAGAACCCAGCACCTCTGTTTGGTGTGATTTGGCATGACATCTATCTTTCCCCCTGAAGTATAAGTCTCATAAAGACAGAGATCAATAGTAATAGTCTCATTGCTATTGTATCTCCAACCTCAGTATCCTAATAGGATACCAATATCAGTATCCTAATAGGATACTGATAACACAGTGAGCCCTCAGTAGATAAGTGTTAAATATCTGAATAATGGAAGAGTGGAAAGATTGCTCTGTAAATGAGCCATTGAATCCTGACTTAATCGTTTTAGAAAGTAACCTGATTTCTTTTCCCCTAAAATAAAATAAAGTATCTTTGGATATCAATTGTATTGTTTTATGATTCTCTTAAGATCCAAGAGGCTCAAGACAAACAAGAACAGTCCTTCAATATGAAAGAAAAAGACAATGAGATTAAGAAAATAGTGAGTGAGACGGAGCAGTTGAAGGAGCAACTCCAAGCCAAAGAGTCAGCACTACTAAGAACAGATATGGAAAAGCTCAGATGTTCTGAGAGACCCCAAGACAGTCATGAGGACGTGAGCTCTGTAGCTAAGGAGAGAGACAGCCAACAGCTGCCGCAAGAAGTTATTCAGTCTGAAAGCGACCAACTCAAAGAAAACAGAGAAATCATGGCTAAAGTAAGTTTCATCCTTTTCTCCCTCTGTGTGGGTTTTTTAAATATTTTGTAAGCAAATATTTTTGTAAAAACTAAACCTTTGGAAAAAGGATTGTTAAAGTGTAACAGTTATAGTGTGTCTATAAGTTTCTTACAATTTCCTCTAATAGTAAAGCACCTAGAAACTGTCGAGGAACTTAAACTTGCTCGTTGTCACCTGGAAGAACAGGAGGAAACTATTGAAAAGCTGAGAGTGAGTCTTTCAGAGAGAGAAACTGAACTGTCGAGCTTTCAGAAGGAATGAGAAACAACCAATGATGCATTACAGAAGAAGGGAAACTGGGGGGAAGGAACAGTGGGAGAAGACCCAAGGGAGGGACCAAACTGAATTACAAAGACTACTGTTGACATAATAAATTGTTTTGGAGAGCATCTTGGGTTTTTTTCCTTAAAAAAAAAAAAAAAAAAAAAAGTATGTGTGTGTGTGTGTGTATACATACACACATATACAAACATATGTTTTATGTATGTGTATATTTTGGCTATTAACTTATTTTATC
This sequence comes from Rhinoceros unicornis, assembly GCA_028646465.1. Classification (NCBI taxonomy): domain Eukaryota; kingdom Metazoa; phylum Chordata; class Mammalia; order Perissodactyla; family Rhinocerotidae; genus Rhinoceros; species Rhinoceros unicornis. The sequence goes on from CM053537.1 coordinate 39,020,944, forward strand.
ATTATTTTAAGATCCACGAGTTTCATGAGAAACAGGAACAATTTGTTTGCACCAAAGAAGTCAGGGAGACTCAGGAAAAAATGAGTGAACTGGAACAATTAAAGGAGCAATTCAAAGCCAAAGATTCATCACTACAAAGTGTAGAAAGCGAGAGGCTCATGTTGACTGAGAGACATCGGGAAAGTCAAGAAGAAATAAAAATTATAATTAAGGAAAGAGATGAACTGAAAAGGGCACAAGAGGCCCTTCAAATGGAGAGAGGCCAACTCAAAGAAAACATTAAAGAAATTGTAGCTGAAGTAAGTTTCCCTCTTCTGATGTCTTTTGGATACAAAAATAGTGTTAAAGTGATGACGATGATATTCACTGTTAAGTTTTATTAATTTTCTTCCAATCATAAAGGGATGGAAAATCAAAGAGGAACTGAAAACTACTTATATTCTTCCAAAGGAATACCAAGAAACTATTAGTACAAGGAATATTTCAGAGAAGACAGATCAAGGAGCAGTTATTCAGAGAGATTTAGAAAATTCAGAAGCTGAATTACAGGAAAAGGTAGGTCTTGTTTTGTGGAAAATGACATCTGATTGTTGTGTTCCTCAGATCCTGCTGGAAGAAAACAGTACATACAGTAAACTAAAATGTAAAGATGATTACCTTAATATAGAAACAATTTTCTTTTTCCTAAAAACCTCTGCCTAGGTCCTAACTTGTTCTGTGATTTTCTCAGATTCAAGAACTTCAGGAAAAAGAACATCAGCTTCCTAAGATGAAAGCTGTCAGTGAGACTCAGGCAAAAATGTGTGAAATGGAATACTTGAAGAAGCGATTTGAGGCCCAGAAGTCAACTCTGGAAAATATAGAAATGGAGAACGTAAGGTTAACTCAGAGACTCCAAGAAAACCTTGAAGAAATGAGATGTGTTACAAAAGAAAGAGATGACCTTAGGAGTGTGGAGGAGACTCTCAAAGTAGAGAGAGACCAGCTCAAGAAAAACCTCAGAGAAACCGTAACCAGAGTGAGTTACCATCTTTCCCCATCTAGTAAATAGGACGTTGTGTCCTACAAGAACCATGGGCAGTAGGGTTGGTGGGAGTGTAAAATTCATCCAACCTTCAGGAAGGTTGGAAGGGCATATTTGGTAATATCTTGCAGATATTTCCATAAGTTTATTCATGGACCCAAAAAGTCCAGTTGTAGCTATTTATCCTGCACACATTAGCACAGTTGTGCAAATATATTTGTAGAAGGATATTCATTGCAGCAAGTTGCAATAAGAAAATAAAGCCAACAAAAAAAAAAGGAAACATTCTAACTGCCCATTAGTAGCGGCCTGATTAACTAGTGCAGCACATTCACACTGTAGAATCCTAGGTACGGATAAGGGGAAGGGGAGCACGGTGCTGATTTGGGAGCATCCTGTTAGGGATGAGGGTAAGTTGCAGAGTGGTGTATCTAGCATGTATCGACATCTAAAAGTAACTTAGAGGATGAGGACTGGGAGGCATAAGGAGGGAGGAGAATTTTTACTTCTTACTCTGTACCTTTCTACATACTGTTTGAATTGTATTACTCTGAATGTATTATTTTTCTTTCTCTAAAATAAAGGACCTGGACAAACAAGAGGAACTAAGAATTGCTCACATGCATCTGAAAGAGCATGAAGAAACTATTGATAAACTCAGAGAAGTTGTTTCAGAGAAGACAGATGAAATGTCAAATATGCAAATACAGTTAGAAAAGGCAAATACTGCCTTAAAAGCACAGGTATTTTTTTTTAATTGTTATTTGAGTGAGAGTTTGAATCAGACTTTTGTGTAACGAAACAGGATATGAATTAGCCTAAAATTGAAGACAAGTAAAGATTTGCGTACTTAATTTAGAAACTGTTATTTAGCTTTTTATCAATATCTGTATCATAATTTATCGTATGATTATCTCAAGATCCAAGAACTTCAGGAGAAGGAACATCAACTTCTTAAGGCAAAAAATGATCTCAGGGAAAATACACATCAAACAGAGCAATTCAGGAAGCAATTAGAGGCCCAGAATTCAACCCTGGAAAGTATAGAAGCAGAGAAGTTCAGGTTGACTCAGAAACATCTTGAAAACCTTGAAGAAATAAAACTTGTTACTAAGGAAAGAGATGGCCTCAGAAGAGTGGAGGAAACCCTCAAAATGGAGCGAGACCAGCTCAGGGAAAGGCTGAGAGAGAAGGAAGCTAAAGTAAGTTACACTCATTCCCCTCCCTAGTGAGGAGACGTGGGGTTTTCTGACAGCAGTGAGCCTTCTTTGACATGAGTGGTACTGTTGGTGTGCGTGAACTGATATAACCTTTTAGGCATGTTACATGGTATTGTTCTTGAAAATTTTAAATTCTGTAACCAGTATTTTCTTTATAGACTTTATCCTAGATGTACACTTAATCAATTGTTAAGATAAGTATATATATATGTATGTACACACATACACAAATACATACCATAGGGTTGTTCATTGTAGCAATTTGTAATAAAAAATAGGAAATAATCTAAATGTCCATCAGAAGGAAACTGGGTAAACACAAGCAATGTGTCAGAATACTATGCAGCACATAATAAAATAATGGAATAGATTTGCATGTCCTAATATGGAAGGCCAAAATAACCCTTAGGGGGAAAAGCAAGCTGTAGAATAGTACGTGTGTAATATGTTTGCCTCTGGGAAGTCGGAGTTGGTTGTGGGAGGTGGGGGCAGGGAGGAAAAGCTTATGACTTTCTAACAACAGAGATGCAGAGTAAGAAGTAATAGTTTTATTATTTTTACTAAGAAAATATATCATTTTCATTAAAAAAATACTAGTTAACATTAAGATATGTCACTGTTCTTAAAATTCTCTAATGATAAAGAATCTGGACAAACAAGAGGAACTAAGAATTGCTCACATGCATCTGAAACAGCACCAGGAAATTATTGATCAACTCAGAGGGATTGTTTCTGAGAAGACAGATGAAATGTCAAATATGCAAGTGGATTTAGAAAATTCAAATGCTAAATTACAAGCAAAGGTATTGGGGGAAGGGAGGCTTATTTGATTGGATATCTGACTTATTTGTGCCTAAAATCCTTTGGGGATGTAAAATAGTTTAGCCACATTGGATAACAGCTTGGCCGTGTTTACTAACACTGAACGTATACCTGCCTGTGGCCCAGCATATGTGAGTATGGAGCTAAGAGAAAAGAATGCATACTTCCACATAAAGATATGTACAAGAATGTTCATAGCAGCTCTAATCATGATAGTGAAAAACTGAAAACAACTCAAATGCCTATCAACAGGAGAATGGATACATACATTGTGATTTGTAAGTTCACAAACAGGCAAACTCATCTAGCATGATCAAGGTCAAAATAGTGGTTGGCTCTAGTAAGGGGGCACACAGGAACCTTGTGGGGTGCTAGAAATGTTCTGTATTTTAATCTGGGTTGTAATTACATAGATGTATACATATGTCAAGAATCATTGAGCTATACACTTAAGATTAGCGTGCTTATGTATATTATACCTCAAAAGAAGATAAATTCTGGGGCCAGCCCGGTGGCGTTGCTGTTAAGTGCGCCCGCTCCGCTACGGCAGCCCGGGGTTCCGATCCCAGGCGTGCACCGATGCACTACCTGTCAAGCCATGCTGTGGTGGTGTCCCATATAAAGTGGAGGAAGATGGGCACGGATGTTAGCCCAGGGCCAGTCTTCCTCAGCAAAAAGAGGAGGACTGGCAGATGTTAGCTCAGGGCTGATCTTCCTCACAAAAAAAAAAAAGAAAAAGAAAATAAATTCTGTGTGGAATTATGCAGAATGTTAATGAGTGACATGGGAAGCCTATTGTCTTAATCAGTTTAGAAACTATTCTTTATCTTTCCCTTAAAAACCATCTGTATCCTAACGTTATTTTATGATTAAGATCCAAGAACTTAAAGCAAATGAACATCAACTTTTTAAGTTAAAAGAAGATGTCAGTGAGACACAGAAAAACATGTCTGAAATAGAGCGATTGAAGAAACAATTCAAGGCCCAAAGTTTAACTCTGGATAAAATAGAAATGGAGAACTTAAATTTGGCTCAGAAACTTCATGAAAACTGTGAAGAAATGAAATCTGTAATGAAAGAAAGAGATAATCTAAGAGGAGTAGAAGAGATTCTCAAACTGGAGAGAGACCAACTCAAGGCAAACTTACAAGAAACCATAGCTAGAGTGAGTTGTGCTCTTTCTTCGTATCCAGTAAACATGTTAATACAAGAAGCTTCCTTCTCTTTTGAATAAATGAATCTGTTGGTGAAAATGTAAACATTATAACCTTTTAGGGACACAGTTTGACAATATCTTATTAAAAATTTATCAGCATGTACATTTCTTACAGCAATTCCACTTTTAGGAATTTATCCTACCAATATATTCACACATTTGTTGCATTCTCTGCAACACTGTTTGTGGTGAACAGACTCTAGAAGCAATCCAAGCGTCTGCCATAAGGCACTGGCTAATTGGGGTTTGTCTGTATAGTGGAATACTAAGCATAAGAATGGGGCACTTTTTATGTGACATTGATCCAGAAAGCTGTGCAAGTGGTCTGAAAGGAGAGGAGCAAGAGGCCCAGTTCAACAGGAAGCAGGACTGGGATGGGCGAGGGGAGAGACAGGAAGTTTTACTTGATATCCTTCTGTACTGTTCTGATTTGAGGTGGTGTGGTGGTGGGTTTAACTATGAACATGCATTTTTTAAGACTTTGTTTACCTAGTTCATCATTAAGAAAAGGTAATGTGTCTTTATATTATCATATTTCTCAATTTTTTCTAATAATAAAGGATCTGGAAACACAACAAGAACTAAAAATTGCTCGTATGCATTTGAAAGAACACCAAGAAACTATTGATAAATTCAGAGAAAGAGTTTCAGAAAAGACAAGTCAAATTTCAAATATTCAAAATGATTTAAATAAATCGAAAGATGAATTACAGAAAAAGGTATGTGTTGTTTTGTTCTTTTGGGAGTAAATGTGTCCAAAATTATTTGTGGAATGAGAAAGGAGATAGAAATAGATATGTGGACATAGATATGTGCTTGTATGTAACAAATAGACACTGTTTTCCTTCCTTGAAGGAATTCTGTTTGCATTCTAACTTGTTTTATAATTATCTCAAGATTCAAGAACTTCAGAAAAAAGAGCTTCAACTTCTTAAAATGAAAGAAGATGTCAGTAAAACTCATAAAAAAATGAATGAAATGGAACAATTGAAGAAGCAGTTTGAGGCTCAAAATTTATCTATGCAAAGTGTGGAAATGGATAACTTACACTTGACTAGGAAACTTCGTGAAAGCCTTGAAGAAATAAGAATTGCAGCTAAAGAGAGAGATGAGCTAGGGAGGATAAGAGAGTCTCAAAATGGAAAGAGACCAATTCAGAGAAAACTTAAGAGAAATGATAGCTAGAGTGAGTTCAGAATCTACCCTATCTAGTAACTATTTATAAGAATGAAGCTCTTTTGAAAAGGGTAACAATGTTTTTACTTTTTTTCTGGAAATTTCTACGAACAGTGAAGGATAATGGGAAAACTATTACTATAATTTTTCACACCAACAGGCAGTACAGTTTTAAAAGAAACCAAAATGTTTTTCAGAAAATGCCATTTTAATTCTTTATTTTTAAGAAAAAGATTAGTAAATAAAGCAGACTATTTTCTTTAATGAAATTTCTAAAAGAGTTTTTAAACCAAGAAGTAGCATTATTCTCAGTGGAGACATATTTGAAGGATTAGACTTACAAAAGATTAAATGCCCCATCTATCTCTACATGTAGATTTAGACACGGGCTCTTGTTGGTGAGGTTAGAAGGAAAAAAGGCAAGATGAATATACAAAAGGAAATTGTTCTAGTGTGACTATTAACAGATATTCAGAATCATATATCTTAAAAGTCTCCTGATTGAATCCTTTAAAAAGTAATGTAAAATTCAGACCAATAAGAAATTTTATGAAATCTATAAAAATCTTTTTCATTTTCATATTTCAATATTGAAGAAAGAATAAAGTGGAAAACAGTATCATCTGCAGTCTCAGTAGAAACATCAGACACTTGGGAATCATCTTTATGTGGACCCTAACTAAATTTACAAAGAGATTTAATTCTTTCAACAAATATTCATTGAACAGTTAGTCATTCTTCTAGGTACTGCAGTGCGCAAGATGAACAAATGAGAGAAAATGTTTTGTTTTGTACTTTTAATCAGAAATACAGAATGTAAGTGGGGTATGAATTTTCTGGTCCAAGGTGCTGTAAAGAATATATGAATAGGGCTTGGAGTACCGTAGATAGTACAGATGGTTGTGCTAGAGTATTTAGTTGGCAGCAATGATTCTAATGCAGAGATTTGGAAGAGTAGGAACCAGAAATAAATCTAAAACCTAATTTGCAACTGTGAAGGTTACAGGAACAGATTCTATCTCCAAAACATTAGTGGTTTTCCCACTTCTGTGTTACAAGTGTAATATTTAATTCCATTATTGAAACTTGATGTAAAAGGTGTAATTGAAAAAGTATATGATTAGACATTACATGTGAATGTAGTAATAGCTGAAGGCTTGTTTATTTATTTGTATCCAAGCAGGACCAACAGAAACTGGAAGAGGTATTAAAATATGAAAAAATGTTTCTATGTGATGGAAAACAGCACCTTACAGAAGGCCTGAGAGAAAAGTGCTTTAGGATAAAAGTAAGTGCCCCCTGTTAAAATTACAAATGAATATTTGCAGCCTTCCAAAGGCCTGTGGAATCACAGGAACCTCTGTGGAATGAATAGATAATGCTCAGTATTCTTCTAAACTTTATAATCTAGTATGAGTATGTATGTGTGTGCGTATTTACGTATATACACAAATAAAACAGAGGGGTTTGTGATTTTAAGGCCTCACTGGAAAGGTGATATTTGAGCAAATACCTAAAAGAGGTCAAGGGTCGAGCCATGCAGGTGTGTGGTGGAGAGCAGTACAGGCAGGGAGAACAGCCAGGACAGAGCTCCTGAGGCAGAAGCTGCCTGGTGGGCTCCAGCAGCATCAACAGGGGAAACGCTAACGAGGAACAAGGTCAGAGTTAATGGGTAGAAGCAGGCTGTGAGGCCTTAAAAGGACTTTGGGTTTTACTCTGAGCGAGATGGAGATCCACTGGAGAGTTTTGACCATGACAGAGACGTGGTCTGACTTACAGTTAAAGGGATGGCTCTGGGCCGGCCCCGGGGCTTAACGGTTAAGTGTGCGTGCTCCGCTACTGGCGGCCCGGGTTCGGATCCCGGGCGCGCACCGACGCACCGCTTCTCCGGCCATGCTGAGGCCGCGTCCCACATACAGCAACTAGAGGGATGTGCAACTATGACATACAACTATCTACTGGGGCTTTGGGGGAAAAAAAAAAAGGAGGAGGATCAGCAATAGATGTTAGCGCAGAGCCGGTCTTCCTCAGCAAAAGGAGGAGGATTAGCATGGATGTTAGCTCAGGGCTGATCTTCCTCACCAAAAAAAAAAAAAGAGAGAGATGGCTCTGATGGTTGTGTTGAGAATAGAGTGAAAGCAGGAAGACTATTGGAAAGACTAACATCCAAATCCTGCAAAGATGGTAGTGGCTCGGCCCAGAGCTGCAGCAGTGGAAGCAGCGAGAAGTGTGTGGATTTTGAACATGTGGTAAGGGTAAAGTGAAGAGGATTTACTCTCAACCCTATTAGAACACAAGATCCCTAAAGACTTGTGTTTTTTATGGCTATATCACTTAGCACAGTCCTACAGGAGTCAGCATTTAATATGTATTTATTAAAAGTACAAACGAATGATGAGACAATGCTGCTCCATACCATAATGTGACTCCTCCTAAGACCAAAGGCAGGAATCCCCTCTCCAACATCCCAGATTAACGAACATCTATCCAGCTTTTCCTTAAATTATTAAAAAGAGAGCTCATTATTGTCAGAAGCCCCTTACTCTGTTGTTTAGCACCCTGAATTAAATGTGTTGTTTAGTGCCTGACTGAACGTAAAGTGTTCCTCCCTCTGTACTCTGGCCACCGTGTCATCTGCCTGACCTCTGGGCAGTTGAGCTTGTGGGCCCAGACTTAATGGGTGTCTGCCCCACGCCAGGCACTGGACGGGGTGCTTCACTTTGTGAGACAGGTTGTATTCCTCCATTCATAACCAAGGAAACAGAGGCCCAGGGGGAAGGTTAGTTATTGTCCAAGGTCACATAGCTAGTAAATTGGTGGAATCAGGATTTGAAACTGATATCGAACCTGAAGTGAGTTCACTCACCTGTGGCACAGAAGCCAATCTCTGACATCAGGTGTAGGGGAAGAAAGGAGGAATTTTATTGCTAAGCACCGAGCAAGGAGAATGGGCAGCTCACGCTGTAATACCGAACTCCCTGAAAAGCTACAAGCAAGGGTTTTTAAAGGGGAGCTCAAAGGAGAGAAGGTGTGGTGGTCCTGACCACAGGTGTCGGGGGAGCAACTGTGCAAGTGTCCGACTCTGCAAGGGTCCGAGCAGACGTTCTGGCCTCGAGTTGGTTGTTATCCTTATTCATTCCTTATCAGTGCCTGCGGACCAGGTGTCTTGGGTTCCACAAAACTGGCTTTCTGCGTCATCTCGAACTCTATGAGTGATTATATGAGGGGCACTGTGGGCTTGCTGGTCGGTGCCTTCCCACCAGCCTGCATTTGGCCTTGCTGGGACAGGGGATGGCGAGATAAGAGAATCTGCAGGTGGTCTCCTCCCTGGTGGAAGGTGGATTCTGGCGCCAGGAAGTCAAGGAGTTGGGGTCTGGGAAGCTTCAGCTTCTTGATATTCTCTGGATGTCAGTTTCCCTGTAACAAAACTTCAAAGGACCCCTAACTAGCCAAAATGTTAGCATGAGACCACCTGGGCTCTAACAATTTGTAACTTCTATTTGCCCTGTGAAGTTCAGGGATACAAAGGTTTAAAAAACTGATATTTATGTATGAATGTAGCTTAGAGAAGCAGGGAAAGGGGATGAGTGCTTTTGGTTTTAACCCCATGTTAAATGTAGGGGTTTAATGTAGGGGAACTGATATCAGGGCCAGCATCAAAACCAAGTCTAAGTTTAAAACTTGGGTATAGAAGCATTTTTACAAATATAATTTTATTTCCTTTAAACTGTAATGTCTGTATGTATTTCATAGGTTATACAGATATGGATATTATCTAATATTTTACTTAATCCCCTAGAAAACTTTGTGGCAATTATTGTAGTCTTCATTTTGTGGTTGGGAGAATGGCTCGAGGATTTCCCCAGTCAGGAAGAGGCAGGGCTAGAGCCTGAGCTCTCACTCTGATAAAAGGTGAGAAAGCTGAGCTTCTAGGCAGACACTAGAAGTGTGTGGAGAGGCTACACCAGGCTGGCATGTAACTTGTGTGATTCTAGTCACTTGTGTCTGCGGACTCACACCGCCTGCTGTGTGTGTGAAGCAGCATTCAGCCTGGAGCTACAGTACATACTAGATTGAATTCATGCAGATTTCTCTTCAGACTTTGTAAGTGCTCATTCAGATCATGGATGTTCAAAAGACTCAAAGAAAATGTATCATAATGATAACAATGGTTATTTCTGGTTGTCTTTGTTATAGTTGTTTAAACTTTTTAAATTTCCACAATGATTATATATTATTTCTATAATCCAAAATCAACAACGTTTTCCTTTTGTTTTTTAAACACAAAAGTCTTAATTTATGTCTGCCCTACAGAAAGTGCTAAGCATAAGTTTTGTTACAATTCCAGGGCTAGGACTACTTATTGTTAAAGTGGGGATGAATTATTAAATTGAATCAATTCTCATTTTCTTTAGGAGCTTCTGAAGAGATACTCAGAGATGGAGAGTCATTCTGAGTGCTTAAATGGACTGTCTCTTGACTTGGAGAGGGAGATTGAAACCCAAAGAGAGCTTTCAGTTAGAGTAAAAGCAAACCTCTCGCTTCCAGCTCCACAAACCAGACAGATTCAGAAACTTCTCACCACCAACCAGAGATGCTCCATGGAGTTCCACAGAGTCGTGAAGAAACTCCAGGTACCACCTCGTTTAGTAATATCTTTGTAAATATTGCTATAGATTTCAGTTACAAACTTCAGTGTATTTAGGTCCTGCTCTGAGAGTTGGCATATTTGTTATTTAGTGTATTTACTACTGAATTAAAGATGACGTGGGTCTGAGAATAGTGTGTGCAGGATCCTCGGTGCATCTAGGACCTGCTCATTCAACAAACCTGAGCTCTGCCTGTGGTCCCGACACTGTCAGGTGCTGGGGAGACAGAGATGAGTAACATTCCAGCTCCCTTGGTCCAGTGGGTGAGGCAGACACGTGGACAGATGAGAGGTGCAGTGGTGGAAGCATTGCAGGTGCCTGACACACTGGAGGACAAGTTCAAGAAGACAAGACTGTACTGGAGGCTGGGCTCAAACAGTAAAGCTTAGAGTTCATTTTGCAGATGAGGAAGGAGCCATTGGACAGTTATTTTAAGTGGTGGCAGTAACACAATCAGATTACTGTTTTAGAGACTTCAGTACAGACAAAGAAGAAATGAGTCTGCAAGGGATGATAAGCGCAGTGTCAGAGAGAAGAGACAAGAGGCAATTGTCCAGATGAGATGTTATGTTCCTACCAGGGAAGGATTCATGGGGATGGAAAGGATGAAAGAAATTTAGACCAAGTCCCAGGATTTGGGCTTAGCCAGGTTTGTGGATAGTGGTGCCATTAACTGATATAAAAAAAACGGAAAAGGAGCAAGTTGGGTGAGACAGGAGGAGAGATCCAGTGTTTAGTTTGAGATGTTTTGAGATAGAAATACCCATAATGGAACATCCAGGAAGAGAAACCAAGTAGGCATTTAGTTGTGAATCTGCGGTTTCTCGGGAGAAAAATCAGGACCACAGATAACGATGTGGGATCCATCAGCATTTGGTGATAGTTAGTACAACAGGTGTGAGTGAGGCCACCCAGAAGTATAGTAGAGTGAAGATAAAAGAGAACTCTGGAAAAGATCAGTTCTCAAGAGGCAGTAGCAGAAAAGTGAGCTACACGTGGGTTCAAGGTTGGAAAAGTCAGAGAGACAGGAGAGAACCAAACAAAAATGCCATCGCTCAAGTCAGTGGAGGAGAGTATGTCAAAGATGAAGTGGGCCGAGAATGGCAGATGCTTCCGGCAGCCAGAACATGGAATGAAGACATCCCCTGAATTGTTGATAATAGAGCTCACTGGTAACATTTGTCAGAGCAGTTTTAGCTGAGTGGTTAGGGAAGAGGCCAGATTCTAAGGGGCTGAGGAATTGGGGAAGTTGAGGAAGTAGGGAATGGGTATCTTCCCTACCTAGGTAGATTGCCCCTCAGGCTCTGATATTCTTCCAAAAATCCTGACAATCAGATCTCAGAACTTATTCATGAGGTGCATAGAACATAGGGCATTCAAATTATTGTCAGCATTAAGCCAGACATCTAAATACACTTGACAAGTAAATCTTCAGGCATAGAAACCCATGTTGTACCCAATCGAGAGAGGCAGGAGACAATGTTAAAATGAATCTCAGGTGTCTAGCTGGGAAAACTAGGTAATTGGTGATGTTATTAACCAGAAGGGGGCAATAGAAAAAGGTGGATTTATAGGAAACGGGATCATGTTACGTTTTAAACGTATTGAATCTGAGGTAACTGTAGGACATCCATGAGGTATGTCCAGTAGGAAGTCAGAAATAAGAAACCAGAGGTCTGGAAGTTACTGTCCCAAGACGCTGAGAGGAGAAAGTTGGGAACAGAGAGAGGCTCTTTCCTTCTTCCTCGCTAGTCAGAGGCTATAGATAAACAAGACATGCCATCCTACCTCTTAGTCTCGAGGGTTTAAAACTTCCTCTAAATGTGATAAAAGTTTCATTTCCCAATTTGTTTAATGTTTTCCTGCAAGTTTGTGTTAAGCCACGTTACAAAGATAAAGGCAGAACAACATGAATCCATCAGTAAATTTGAAATGATTTTTATTGATGAAGTGGAAAAGCAAAGTGAACTGCTAATTAAAATACAGCACCTTCAACGAGATTATGATGTACCATCCAGAGAATTAAGGGACCGCCAGTTGAGGCAGAAAATGGATCTACATATTGAGGTATAACTTCCTTAAAATGGATTTAATTAGATTTTAAGGCTTTTTATCAAGTAGAGAGATACCTTTTCATGTGCTTAGAGCCATTTTCATTTACGAAATTAAAAATAGGTTGCAGAAGGACAGCTGGGCAGATGTAAAGAGTGCCAAGTCAGACCAGCCTCCACTCAGAACTCCCCAGACACAGAAACATAGACTTAACATCAGCAAGTGGGAATTCGTGGAAGCCCAGCATATTTTTCCAATTGCCTTCTAAAGCTTCCTAGATCTGTGACTGGGAGTCAGAAACATTTTTATTGTAACAACTCCACACGGAGTGTCCTGCTCTCACCCAGCAGTGTGAGGCCCATCCAGTTCCCAGGACGCATGGAAGGCCTGCTGTATGCACAGAAAATCTGCATCCAGAGGCACTTCATGTTTTGTGATTATTAGTCACAATTCATAGTTTTGAACAGGTTTTAATGCTAACAGGCAGAACTTGTAGATGTGCCTCCGTCACATAGCCTATACTGCCAAAATTTTATTATTCACATAAGTAGAGTTTTAAATTAGAATTATATTTCTAATATAATTACAGTAAATTAGAATTATATTTCAAAATATTAAGAATGAGAGTTCAGTAAGGTTATTTTCCCCTTTTTATGATATTTGTATGATATTTAGATAAAAACTTGCCTAATGTTACGGAGATTCACTCTTATTTTTCACACAGGAAATTCTCAAAGATTTTTCAGAAAGTGACTTCCACAGCATAAAGACTGAATTTCAACAAGTACTATGTAATAGGAAAGAAATGACCCAGTTTTTGGAAGAGTGGTTGAATACTCATTTTGATATAGAAAAGCTTAAAAATGGCATCCAGAAAGAAAATGATAGGATTTGTCAAGTGAATAACTTTTATAATAAAAAAATAACTGTAAGTAGTAATTTTTTTAAGCTACCTTATTCTTTTTATTGTTTGCTTTAATTTTTGTACCTCATTCTTAAAGACTTAGAGCAACTTAATTTTAAGTATATTTTCTTTCATTTATTTTTATATACTTTATTTTTTTATTTGAAAAAAATTGACTCTGTAAAACATGTCTTCCTCTAACACATTATGCTTCCTTAAGATAATTAAATATGGTTGTAAAGAAGCTAATAAAATCTTGGTGTATAATAATCCGTTTCCACTTGTGAAATCTCGAATCTTCTTGCCCTTCTCCTCTGTCCTTACTTGCTTCTGTAGGAATTGAGCCTTTTCCCCAAGTAGCCTCAGGCAGGGTGAGATGTGAGCCTGTTTCAGGGCTATAGGCAGCAACTGTGGTAAAGCCATGGACGGGCCTGGCCCACTACCTAGTGAGACCTCATGCTTCTCACCTCGGTCCTCTCGCTATCATACGTGCTGATCCTTCAACTCTGAGGTTCAAAAATGTGGTTTGTGTTATTGTTCCCAAGGTGACCAGCCCTGGTGGACAGATTCATAAGAACCAACATTGCCGGAGATCAGTTTATTAATTTGTTTTACTTTCCACTGGTCAGAAGATTCATTCTGCTTTCTGAAGTAATCCCTGCCTCGTACACCTGGTAAAATTGGCAGGAACCAGAAAGTTGCTTGTTATATATGCAAAGGGAGCTAGATTAATATTGTAACTTGTAAGATTGGTTTTATATTTCACATGTTTGGGTAGTTCTTTCCTGACACTTTAATTTCATCTGGCAACTATACTTAAATCACATTGAAATATAGATAATGTTTTAAAAAAATGTTTTCCTGTGGATAGTTAATCCCATTTGTAGAATACCCCAAGCTAGCAAAATCGTAAATGAGCTGTTTAAAAAAAAAAAAAAACTAGTCCACAATCAGTGAAGAAAAGCATAAAACCAGTGTTTGGATAAGATAATCTCCATATAATTCAGTGTTTTCCTTATAATATTGAGGGCCCAGTTGTGATTAGAATGTAGGGATTTGTGCTGTGTGGACAATCATGGATACGTGGCTTCTTCCAGCATCTGAGAGTAGGAATTGATGACTGTGTGTGGTGGGAGGTCAGTAGTCCAGAGCAAGGAGAGTCCAGGGTGCCAGCAAGAACACAGCTCATTAGGAGCCACCTCTGATAGAACTGCCATAATGCCACAAAGAAAGATATAGGTAAGACCAAGAAAGCATTCATGATGAGAGCAAAAAGTACATCCCGTAGGGATAGGAAGTAAAAGATGGTAGGAGCAATTTCAGAGTTAGTTAGCCTTTGATGTAAAAGAGGGTATTGATTGACTGTTACTCCCTGTACAGAAATACAGGATTTTCAGATTAGTTACCAAAAGTTAGTGAATTCTTTTCCCTATAAACACTGAGGTTTGAAATGAAACAGGAAGGTAGATTATTGTTAGGTTTACTGGGTATGCTGTGCTATTAGACGTCAGTTAATGTTTATATATGACATTATATGTGTCGTAACACATGTAATGACTTTAACCCGCACAATTCTTCAGATTCCTCTTCATATATCATACTGATCTAATAAAGTGAAGTTATCATGTTACAAATCAATGTGAATCCTCTCTAGTCCTTATTCTTTTTTTATTCTCATCATCAATATCCAACATCTGAACTGTCAGGAACTGATGCAAATCACCAAGAATGTTCACATTCTTTTAAAGTACTCTTCTAGAATGTTCTGAATAATGAATTTCAGCATATGCCTTGTCCTAGAATTCTAGTATTTTTCATACTGGTTTGTTTTTTTATATGTAATTCATTTTAGAAGCTATAATGGTGTCTTTACTATTCAATAGGGTTTAATGAATGAATCAACAGAGTTTGAGGAAAGAAATGCGACCATAGCCAAAGAATGGGAACGTGACCTGAGATCAGTGGAAGAGGAGAATGAAAAACTGTTTAAAAACTATCAAACTTTGAAGATGTCTCAGACATCTGGTGCCCTTGTTAATCCTGCTACACAAGATGCTAAGAATCTTCATGTCACATCAAAAGCTACACAACTAACCACAGAGGTGTGAAATTTCTTATGTTTTTCAATTTGCAGCTTCATCACAGAGTTATAGATGCATCTTGTATAACATTTCAGAGCAAAATCACAGTATTGAATGTATTAAGAAACGTGCATGAGGGGCCAGCCCGGTGGTATAGCGGTTAAATGCGTGCGCTCCGCTTCTGCGGCCCAGGGTTCTCAGGTTCGGATCCCGGACGTGCACGAGCGCACTGCTTGTCAAGCCATGCTGTGGCGACGTCCCATATAAAGTAGAGGAAGATGGGCACAGATGTTAGCTCAGGGCCAGTCTCCCTCACAAAAAAAAAAAAGAAACGTTCATGGTGGGCTTATTTTTTAAATATAGTTCTATTGTGGCTCTCACTCAACTAATTATAACTGTTATATAAGATCTTCACTTTGAATTATAAAACAGAAGTAACTCATAGCTTAATTTGATTAACAGATACGTACACCACTTAAGGTGTTATTACCGTACATTATGTTTCCTAAGTCATGTGACTTTCTATTAAATTATAATCTGTGTCTATATACAGAACTAGCTTAGAGGGAAAGAGCAATTTAGCTTTTCTCTAGTTATCATCAGTGTGTTTAATATTGATTACTGTGATCAAAATAAAAATGGAAGAGGCTAAAAATGTAATAAATTCTTATGCAAATTAACCTGTAGCCAAGAATCAGTACGTTATTTGAATAATCCAGTTCCTTTATTAAAACTACCCTTACTTGGGAATCTGTAAAGCAGACATGCTGTTTTATTTTGTTAGTGCACAAAATGTCTTAGTGGGAAACCCAAGAGTAAATTATAACTTATCATTTTACTAAAATAAATATTTATGATAAAACATCAACAACTAGTTTAATAATTAATTACTAGTGGAAACTAGAAGATCACTAGTATACAGTTTATTGATTTGCTGGCCACTACAGTCAGCTGTAGAGGTAAAAACAGTGGAAATATGAAACCCATCTTCTAAAGCAATAAGGTAAAGAAGCAGAAGGAAATTCCATCTTCAATGACCCCAGGAGATACCCCATCAGATAATAAATTATATGCTATTAGTTTGATAATTAAGCCAAATTAGAGTAGCATAGAGTAGTTTGGTGGTGATGTAGAAATAGAGCAGTGGAACAGAGTAGAGAATTCGGCAGTACACCCAAATGAGTATGAGAATTTACTATATGATAGTGATAGCAGTCAACTCAGTGGGGAAATGATGGTTTACTTAATGTTTGAATCAGGACAACCAGCTAGCCATCTTGAAAAAATAAGTCTGGACTCCTACCTCATTCATTAAACAAAAATAAATTCCGTGTGGACCAAAAAGAAACAGACATTTTCCAGGAAGACCTGCATGTTGTATGTATGTGAATAATCTTAAAAATATGAACAAATTCAGGTATTTAAATTCAGGTGTTTTTGTACTTAGAAAAAACTGGAAATAACCTAAATGTTCATTAGTAGGTGACAGGTTAATTAGTTTATAGTACCTCCGTGAAACAAGATGTATGTATCCATGAAAACAAAAGTGTGAGAGATCATGTGTTGATAATGAAAAGATCTGGAAAATATATTGTCAATTTAAAAAAAGTAGGGGGGGCCGGCCCCGTGGCTTAGCGGTTAGGTGCGCGCGCTCCGCTGCTGGTGGCCCGGGTTCGGATCCCGGCGCGCACCGACACACTGCTTCTCCGGCCATGCTGAGGCCGCGTCCCACATACAGCAACTAGAAGGATGTGCAACTATGACATACAACTATCTACTGGGGCTTTGGGGGGAAAATAAATAAATAAATAAAATTAAAATTTAAAAATAAAAAAAATAAAAAAATAAAAAAAGTAGGGGGCTGGCCCCAATGGCCTAGTGGTTAAGTTCAGTGCGCTCCACTTCAGCGGCCTGGGTTCGCGGTTTGGATCCTGGGCATGGACCTATGCCACTCGCCAGCCACGCTGTGGCAGCAACCCACATACAAAATAGAGGAAGGTTGGCACAGATGTTAGTTCAGGGCTAATCTTCCTCAGAAAAAAAAAAAAAAGCAGAACTATATATTTGTTGTTGTTATGTGCCATCAAGTCAGCTCCTACTCCTGGCTACCCTATGCATGAGTGATGTCCACAGTGTCTGTCCTCAGCAGCCCTACTCAGCTCCCGTAGACTCGTGCCTATGGCTTCCTTTATGGAGTCAATCCATCTCATATTTGGTCTTCCTCTTTTCCTGCTGGCTTCTACTTTCCCCAGCATTATTGCCTTTTCCAAAGAATCCTGCCTTTTCATGATGTGCCCAAAGTAGGGCAGCCTCAGTTTCATCATTTTTGCCTCTAGCAAGAGTTCAGACTTAATTTGCTCTAGGACCCGCTTGTTCATCTTTCTGGCAGCCCAGGGCAGGTATAGAGCTCTGCTCCAACGTCAGATTTCAAATAAATTTTTTTCCCATCAGTCTTCTTCACTGTCCAGCTTTCACACATGTACATAATAATTGGGAGTGCAAGGGTGTGGATAATCCTGGCCTTGGTCTCTAATGACCCTTCCTTACACTCGATCTCTCCTAATTCTTTCATTGCTGCCCTTGTGAGTCTCAGTCTTCTCTTGCTTTCTTGACTACAGCCTCCATTTAAATTGATGGCTGAATGAAGGTAAACAAAATCTTTAACAATTTCAATGTCTTCTTTGTCTACGTTAAAATTGTGTAGCGCTTCTGTAGTCATGATTTCTGTCTTCTTGATGTTCAAATGCAGCCCTGCTTTGGTACTTTCTTCTTTCTCCTTACACACTATTGTGTGTGTACTTTCTTCTTACAGGTATTGTGTGTATGACTTACTGTTTTTATAAACTGTATATTCATATATGCTTAGATACATATAGAAAATTTCTACCGGGATACACTTGAAAGAGTTTAGTAGTCATTGCTACAGAGTCGGTGGGGGTTCTGAGGTGGGGGAACTTACTCTTCATTATATGCCTTTGAATTTTTCCACATACTTGTATTTTTCAAGGTAAAAACTAGGTAATAAAAATAAGGCAAAAGATATGTTACATGTATTACTCTAAAGAGTCAATTAACAAATATACTTTCTGTAAGTAGTGTTAATTTAAAATGTCAGTGCCTTTTTAATATGCTTAGCACCATGCTAACTAGTAAATAAAATAAGCACTAAACCTTATGTAAAATTTGGGCATTTTTTTGGTCCAAAAATCATCAGCTTGCTTCTAAGTGAAAAAAATAATACCTGAGTAAATCGAGTCCCATTTGGCTTCTCTTCTTTTCTGTCCTTTGTTAATGCAATCTGAAAAGTTAATACCCGTATATGATCATCTTTGTCTTAAACTTGTATACTGTGATTCTGTCTTCACGGCAGACCTTATATATGTGTGTGCTTTTAATAGACAATTCAAGAGCTGGAAACTGCACTCCGTGAAGCTAGAGAAAGTGCCATGCACAAGGAAGACAAGATTATAGAGATGCAGAGAGAACTAGAGATGTCTCATGATGTCATAGGAAAACTTCAGTCGCAAGTTGATGAATCAAATAAATGCCTGGAAAAAATGAAAGAAATGATCCAAGTGCTTCAGGTAACAACAAACTCATTTTATAAAGAAAAGACTTTTTTTTCTTTTACTGGTGAGCTTAGCACATAATTTGGGCCTCTAATCTTTTATGTCTGAAGTTCAATACTCAAGCTTTAAAAAAGCAAGTGACAACTTGGAAATGAAATGGAGGTGTATCTTTTCATGCAAAATAATGATTATTTTTATCTTCCTAGAAAATTGTTTTTAAAAAACATAAATATTCTTTACAGTTTAAAATATATTTCTTTTTATTTTTCAAAAAAAAATGCTTCCTATCTAAATATTTAACACTCTGTTAGATAAGTACATTTTAAAATTCTTTTTTTTTTGCTACTTAATCCCCTGTTATTGAGTCCTACCTGTAGCCTGTGGGCTGAATCTGACCTGTTCTCTCTAGGAAGAACGTAGTTTAAATGTTTTTAGCTTGAGTGCCATTACACAAGTCTTGCCTCCTTCATCACATCCTTCCTCCCTCTGGTTTTAGCCCCAGCCTCTTCTCACTCTTCTGCTACTTGGGTCGGACCCTCATAGGCCTTTCAGTTCACTGTTCCTGCTCCAGTGTCTCTTCATTCCAAAATTAGGAACAAGTCAAGAATGTCTGCTCTTTTCATTATTTAACATTGTTCTAAAAATTCTAGTTCATGCAGTGAAGCATGAAATAGAGAGGCAAGAGGAAATAATCTTAATTGACAATTAAAAATTGTTGGTAAAGCTAAAAACCAAGAAAATAAACTGTAAAGCTTTAGAATCTTTGAGAATAAAGTAATTTTTTAATATTTCAAATAAATGACCACATTTTTATTCATTCAACAAATATTTGTTGAGTACCTGCTATGTGGTGTTCATTGTTCTAGATGCCATGTGTACTGCAATGGGGGAAAAAAAGCCTCCTTCAAGAGGCTGACATTCTGGTTCAGGAAGTCAGAAAATAAACAAGTATATATGTGTGTCAAATGCTGAAAAGTTCAATGGAAAAAAATTAAGCCAGACGGGTGTATAGGTGCTGGGTGAGAGTGGGGGTGTGAGGGTAGGAATGTGAGTTTGCAAGGGGAGTTGAGGAGAGCCGCACTGTGAGGATGATGGAGTGATGGGATGAGCTGTCTGGGAGGGAAGGGCCTCCTAGGCAAAGGAAGTAGCAAATGCAAAGGCCCCGACACACAAGTAGTTGAGACATGTTCAAGGAGACAGGAAGAAAGCCGGCGTCGCCTGAGCAGAGTGGGCAAGGGATGGAGGGAGACATGGTTGGGAAGTAGCAGAGAGCCACATCGTGAAGCGTCCTGTAAGCTGTTGTGAGTGCTTTGGGTTTTATTCTGGGTGAGATGGGAAGTCTTCAGAGGATTTTGGCAAAAGGATATGGTCTGAATTAATTTTTTAAAGGCTGCCCTTTGAAAATCGAATCCAGGAGGGTGTGTTTGTTAGTTATGTGCCAGCTGCTACAACAAACGTGACCAAAAATGCAATGGCTGAAACAAAATAGAAGCTGATTTCACACATAAAAGCGTGAGTTCCAGGTTGCGAATGGCTCCATTCCACATGGTCATTCAGAGGCCCACGTTTCTCCCATCTTGTTTCTCCACCACTCCCTGGGTGCTGATTGCATCTGGCTGGTTAAAGCCAAGTTGTAAGCTGTCCGTGTGCAGGCCACAGAAAAGGGACAAGAGGAGGAGGCTTTGGACGTGTTGAATTTCAAATGCCTACTGAGGACACCCAGCTTGAGATATGACTTAGGCAATTGGATATATGAGTCTGAGCAAGGTCTAGACTTGAGGTATAAGTTTGGGGAATCAGGGCCGGCCCCGTGGCTTAGTGGTTAGGTGCGCGTGCTCTGCTACTGGCGGCCCGTGTTCGGATCCTGGGCGCGCACCGACGCACCACTTCTCCGGCCATGCTGAGGCCGCGTCCCACATACAGTGACTAGAAGGATGTGCGACTATGACATACAACTATCTACTGGGGCTTTGGGGAGAAAAAGGGAAAAAAAAGAGGAGGATTGGCAATAGATGTTAGCTCAGGGCTGATCTTCCTCACAAAGAAAAATAAAATAAAAAAATAAAAACTTTAAGTTTGGGGAATCATCAGCATATAAAAATCATGAGACTGGATGAGGGCATAAGCATCATGGAGAAGAGATGTGGAGTAACCAAAAGATACTGAGATGGGGCAGCCAGTGAGTGAGAGAGAAAAGGGAGGTGGCGGGCAAGAGAGAATGGTTCCAGTTTCTTCATACAAGTGAAGGTAGTGTTTCAAGAAAGAGGGAGTGAGCAATGAATTTCTCCACACTCAGTATAGATTGAGACAGGTATCTACAGAGACATAAATATCTTTCCTGCATACTATAAGTAGCCATTTAGATAATATAATAGGGTATGCCGTTGTACAGCACCCGTGGGAAAAGAAACAAAATACATGGTATCCATAAAATCTTTATACAGTTTGAATTTTTAAGAATTTGTTTCTGTATATCATATAAATATTCTATAAAATGCAACAGAGTGTATTTAACTCAAGGCTTGGCATAATAAAATGCAAAGATATTAACTTTTAACCTATTCACCACTATTTTAATTCACCTGAATCTAGCTGTCCAATATAATGTAGGGGTTATTAAATGAATATAGAAGACAGTAATTTGAACAAATGAATCATTAACAATTTTGTTTAAAGCTTAATACATTTCTTCTGTTGTATCTTTACAAATTATTTATATCAAGTAGCAGTGAATTTGTTAACAATTTAAACCACGCTAGAACTTTAGGGACATCCTGCACAATAGGAAAAAAAGACCTTATTTATAATGGGCACAGAATCTAAAATAAAATGCTCGAGTGACTAACCTTAACAAAAAATGGGGCAACATATATGAAAAGAACATCAAAACTCTAAAAGGAAATATAGGAGAGCCTGTGTTTAAAATAAGAAACATGCCATTTCCTAGGTGGTAACCTAAATACTGTACAACCATCAGTTTTTCCCACATTAATTTCTAAAGTTAATGTAATTCAAATTGGAATCTCAAAGGAATTCTTTTTCTGGTAGAGCAAGGAAAGTTTCTCAACAGAATCCATCGAAAATATGATAAATAGGTGATGTTAGTTAAGAATGTATGTTTTCAGACTTTTCAAGTTATTAGTAAATTGTTTCAGGCTGTCAGGATTTCCTGAGTGCAGCTTTGCTCACATGCCATAGGTTTGAAATATGGAATTCTCATTGTCTTTCATTTCTAAGTCAGCATTTCCAATTTCGATTTCTTTTATGCAAGAATTATTTTAAAACTGTTACATGTGACTAATTTATTTCATTATATTGTGGCAAAAAATTACTGTAATTTCTGCATTTTTAGCATATATTGAAATTTTCTTTCTTTTTTTTTTTTTGTGAGGAAGATCGGCCTTGAGCTAACATCTGCCAATCCTCCTCTCTTTGCTGAGGAAGACTGGCCCTGGGCTTACATCCATGCCCATCTTCCTCCACTTTATATGGGACGCCGCCACAGCATGGCTTGACAAGCGGTGTGGCGGTGCGTGCCTGGGATCCAAACTGGCGAACCCAGGGCCGCCGCAGAGGAGCGTGCGCACTTAACCACTGCTCCAGCGGGCCGGCCCCTTGAAATTTTCTTTTTTGTGTCATAAGTGAATAAAATGTTTTTAGAGTTCTTTGAACTTTTAAAACAAAATGTATACAAGTAGATCAATGCAACAGAATACAGATCCCAGAAATAAATACACACAAATATGGTCAATTGATCTTTGACAGAAGAGCAAAGGCAATTCAATGGAAAAGGATAGTCTTATCAACTAATGGTGCTGAACAACTGGACACCTTTCACAAAAATTAACTCAATCGATCATAAACCTAAATGTAAAAAACAAAACTAGAAAACTCCTAGAAGATAACATAGGAGAAAATCTAGGTGACCTTGGGTTTGGCGTTGACTTTTTTAGATACAATAGCAAAAGCACAATCTATGAAAGGAAAAAAATTGATAAATTGGGCTTCATTTAAATTAAAAACATTTGCTTTGTGAAAGACAAGCCACAGACTGGAAGAAAATCTTTGCAAAACACATATCTAATAAAGGACTGTTATCCAAAATATACAAAGAACTCTTAAAACTCAGTATAAGAAAGCAAACAACATGATTAAAAAGTAGGCAACAGATCTGAACAGATACCTCACCAAAGAAGATATACAGATGGTAAATAAGCATATGAAAAGATGCTCCACATCATGTCATTAGAAAAGTGCAAATTAAAAAACAATGAGATACCACTACACATTCACAGTATCTGAAAACATCATAATGGCCAAAATCCAAAACACTGACAACACAATGCGGGCAAGGAGTGGAGCCAGGAACTAGCGTTCATTGCTGGTGGGAACGCAAATGGTACAGCCACTTTGGAAGACAGTATGGCAGTTTCTTAGAAAACACACCACTCCAGCCAGTCACATGCTCAGGGAGTCCCTGATGTCGGCATCTTTTACTGGTGCCGTGACTGAGCAAACGGCGGGCTCCTCCGCGAATGGGCTCATCTGACCTGCTCATCGACCTCCTTAAGCTGAGCTTCTCACTTTTGGAAGCTTGCACCTTTTTAGTCTTTGCTAGCCATTGTGAGTGTGCACATGTTTTTATGGGGACTGGGGGGAAAGCCTAGAGGAATAAAGAGCTCTCTGGGTCCCTATTTAAAAAATGATGGGTTTGTTATTCAATATCTAATAGTAATCCATTGTATGTCTAACAGTGATAAAAGAAATGAATGATTTATTCAGCAATAATAAGAAATGAGCTATCAAGCCACAGAAGACGTGGAAGAATCTTAAACGCATGTTGCTGATTCTAAAAAGCCCATCTGAAAAGGCTACATACTATATGACATCCTGGAAAAGGCAAAACTAGGCAAACAGTAAAAAGATCAATGATTGCCAAGGGTTCAGGGGGAGGGATAGGTAGGTGGAGCACAGGAGATTTTTAGGAAAGTGAAACTAATTTATATGATGCAGTGATGATGAACACGTGTCATTACACATTTGTCAAAACCCAAAGAGTGTACAATACAACCAGTAAACTCTAAACTGTGAAGTTTAGTTAACAATAATGTATTGATATTGGCTCATCATTTGTAACAAATATACCACACTAATTCAAGATGTTAATAATAGGAGAAACTAGTGGGAGAACAAGGGTGTACGGGGGTCTCTGCTCAATTTTTCTATAAACCTAAAATTGCTGTAAAAAATTAAACCCATTAAAAAAGACGTATATATATGTTTGTATTATATATGAATAATTGTTTTCTGAGTGGAAAGTAGGTGCATCTCTATCACTAGATTGAACTGTCCTTGAGTACTAATATCCCCACGAATGTCATGTAAGATTTTGTGCCTTGAGTTCAGTTCTTCTTTGATATTTATATTGCTGTTCATCTCTCGTCTCATTTTCCTGATTTACCTTTGTCTACCCATTTCATTATTTTCAACTTTTCTGTTTCATTTTGCTTAGGTATATTGTTTTTTTAATCTGGAAAAAAGTTTGTTTTAAGAAATAGCAGTCATAGGTTTTCTAATTCACATTAGCTTCCAATAGCTTAAATATACTTCACATCAAATATCTATTTGTTATTCATTTTAGGGTTAAAATTTGTGCCTTTCCTGCTTTTCACATATTTGGAGTTTGCTGTTTTAAAATGTTCCTACCAGATCAAGGCAGTTAACAAGTCTTTGAAACTGGTCTAAAATTACTTTATTTTTCTTTTCTCTAAAAAATTTAGGAGAAAGTTGCTTTAGGAGCTAAGCCCTATAAAGAAGAAATTGAAGATCTCAAAACAAAACTGGTGAAAATAGACCTAGAGAAGATGAGAAATGCCAAGGAGTTGGAGAAGGAGTATGTCTTTGTCTCAATTGAATAGGACTTTAATAGCTTAAATTTCCCTTCTAAACTGTCTAAATTTCTTTGTATTAGTTAACTTTTTAAAATATGTTAAGATATTGTTATTGCTTTTTGTAAAATAAATACAAACATCTACAGATTTTAAATTTATTAAATTCTCATTACATATGCAAAGGTTTTAAAAACAAGCACAATTCGGATCAATTACTAACATACTATGTCTTTGCATGCTTCTTGCTCAATCATATATAAATAGCTTAAAAATGGCCTTTTTATGTTTGAAAGTGAATATTAAGACTGTGTGTGTGTTTTTTTTTTTTTTTTTTTTGGTGAGGAAGATCAGCCCTGTGCTAACATCTGCCAATCCTCCTCTTTTTGCTGAGGAAGACCGGCCCTGGGCTAACATCCATGCCCATCTTCCTCCACTCTATATGGGACGCCGCCACAGCATGGCCTGCCAAGCGGTGCATCGGTGCGCGCCGCGATCCGAACTGGCAACCCCAGGGCCACACAGAGGAGCTCGCGCACTTAACCGCTTGCGCCACCGGGCTGGCCCCAAGAATGTGTGTGTGTTTTTAGCAGTTTGACTAAGGTTTCTGTTGGTTCTCTTAATTTCATTTGTTCTTCCTGTTGTGTTTGTGTGTAAACGTTGTATTTCCTTTTAAATTGTAGTACTTAGTGCCTGGGAGCATATTCTCTTTTTATTGATTTGTTTACATACAGTACCGTATATAGTAGCGTGCCTAAAGTTCTTTGTGTTACAGCATAATGAAAAGAACATTAGGGGCCGCCCCAGTGGCCTAGTGGTTAAGTTCACGCACTCTGCTTTGGTGGTCCGGGCTTTGCTGGTTCCGATCACAGGCACGGACCTACACACTGCTCATCAAGCCACACGGTGGCGGTGTCCCACATACAAAATAGAGGAAGATGGGCACAGATGTTAGCTCAGGACCGATCTTTTTCCTCAAGCAAAAAGAGGAAGATTGGCAACAGATGTCAGCTCAGGGCCAATCTTCCTCACCAAAAAAAAAAAAAAAGGACATTAAACAGAGAGTCAGGGAAACTGAATTAGAAATATAATGTTGCCACTTATTAATATGTCACCTTTTGCAAGCTGTTTAATCTCTCTGGTCCTCACATTTATAATCAATAAAAGGATAGGTTTGTATTAGAGGATTTCTTAAGATCCCCTCTGACTTCTAACACTTTTTATTCTTCCTTTAAGTGTTTAATGAATATTTAATGATGTTATCTAATTTTGCCCAAAACATAGCACTCTGAATCTTCATGCGTTCTCACCAGCCTTCTGTCAATAGAACTGTTGGTTTTAGTGGAGCTTATACTTATTAAATTCATCATTATAAAAAGCAGTTTTACTTATAAGATAGAATCGGCAGATTCTTTCAGTCTCTAAGAAAGGCAGAAAGTCTCATAATTTAGCATTATTGATTAATGCTAAAGCAAACAATTCACAAAATGTCTTTCTCTACTGGGCACAACGAGCAGAATTTGACCTCTGACTGTGTCACCTCAGATCAGAGCTGCAGCTGGGGTTTGCTTGCCTGACAGTGTAGACAGGAAGCTGCTTTTCGCTTTTACGCTCTGGTAATTGCTGTAGCTTCAAGATGTTTCTAGGACCTCATGGTAACAACCCAGTTATTTGTTTTATGGTGCCCCTGAATGTAATTTTGCTCAATATCCAATTAATAGCTATTGGGCTTTCAGAAATTTAAAAAGACTTGGTTTCTCAATGTTAAAAAAAAATTGCCCCTGCAACCAAACAGAACACTTACAATGTGGTGGTGTTACTTATAGCTTTAAAGTGCATGATACCAGGGCGGTATCCTGGGAGCTGATCTGCTGCTGCTTATGCATATTATGTCAATGTGATGTATCTTATCAGGAAATTCTGGACAGCAGTTCTGTTTATTCTTCCATTAAAAATGAGTTGCTGGCCTTTTACATATTTCTGTTGTTGTCCTCAATAGAATTACTTCTTCAAAAGCCACTGTAGAACATCAAAAAGAAGTTATAAGGATATTGAGAGAAAAGCTTAGAAGAAATCAACAGGCCCAAGATACTTCAAGTAAGTAGAAAATCCTGATATTTCCAGATTCTTTCCATCTTACTTCTCAATATACTTATACATTTTGAAGACTACTCATATATTTGACAGTTAAGAATAAACCTAATTAATCACTAGTTTAGAAAGAATTATTTTTAAAATGAATTCATTGGGATCATATTTATCCTCTGACATCTCCTTCATTTCCTGTAATCTCAGCTGTTTATCCATTATAGATTCTGGAAAAATATGAATTTTACCTTTGCACTATCAGATCTTTACATATTAGTGAAGATACCTTCAGTACTATAAAAGAATGACTTACCTATCAGGGTAGAAGCACCCTTCCTAATAAAAATACAAGCATGTCTTAATAGATTTTAACCATGTGCACTGTAAAAATATAATCAGTACACAGTAAAAATAAGTCAATATTATCTTACTTGTTTTTAGTACTGAAAATACAGAGTTGATGCTTACTGGCAAACTCTTTGAAAGTTATCTCAAGTACCCAGTTTTCAAATCTAATGATCAAAATTTGGCATATACATTCCTCACACTATACCTTCTGCCATATTTCTGTCTCTTGTGTTTCATTTGAAAATAGAAAATGCTGAGCACTACTTGGGGCAGCTTTGTGTAGTGGGACCAGCATTGAACTAAACTCAGGAACAGGTCTCCAGGCTGATGGCCCTCACATGATGGCGTGTGCACTCGTGAGGAGAGCACCAGACCGTCAGGATTCTGTATAGACTTGTGAGGGTCAGAGGTCTCCAGGCAGATGGCCCTCACGTGACAGTGTGTGAACTCATGAGGAGAGCACCAGACCGCCTGGAGTCTATATAGACTTGTCAGAGTCAGACTCAGTTGTGTGAAAGAACACTGAACGTCCTAACTGTCATCAAACGTAAGATGATATTTGTGTGTGTTATTGTCCACTCATGTAAAAAAAAAATAGAGATTGTGTTAAAGATGTTGTCTAGCACATATTTAGTGTGAACAGCCCTAGTGTTATTGCAGCTCAATCGCAGCTCCTACCTGGAACACTTCAAGGGATAAAAATAGAACTTTTGTTGTTACAGGAGGGTCAGGATCATTACTCTTGATTTGTAAGTGACTTTCAGGAACATATTGTACCTGAATGCAAAGTAGTTCAAAAGAAAATGGACATTGACTATCTTCGCCACACACATTTTACCCCGCCTTTGTAAATAGTCAGTGACCCAGTGGATTATCCTACTTTTTAAGCACCTCACATTTTTATGCAGTTTTACCTAAAATTTACAAAATAGTTCTTTACGTTACTATTACTCACACAGTGTAAAATACTTAATAATATATGCTTTAATATCGTTCTACGGTTTATTTAGTTAACAAATATGTGTTGAGTAGTTAGAGCACACTGAATGCCTGGGGGTGGACACCACACACAATGTGTGTGGAAGAAGCCCTCCAGGTGGCCCCACTGGTGTGGAGGGTGACAGTGAGGGACAGCTCTCACTGCTGCCATCACGGGGAGAGACCCCACTGGTGTGGAGGGTGACAGTGAGGGACAGCTCTCACTGCTGCCATCACGGGGAGAGACCCCACTGGTGTGGAGGGTGACAGTGAGGGACAGCTCTCGCTGCTGCCATCACAGGGAGAGACCCCACTGGTGTGGAGGGTGACAGTGAGGGACAGCTCTCGCTGCTGCCATCACAGGGAAAGACCATAGCGGATTATGGTGGTAGAGTTGGTGGGTGGAGAGAAGCAGGGCGATTCTGGAGATATTTATTTATTTATTTATTTTTTTGTGAGGAGGTCAGCCCTGTGCTAACATCTGCCAATCCTCCTCTATTTGCTGAGGAAGACTGTCCCTGGGCTAACATCCGTGCCCGTCTTCCTCCACTTTATATGGGATGCCACCACAGCATGGCTTGTCAAGCAGTGCATCGGTGCACGCCAGGATCCAAACTGTCGAACCCCAGGCCGCCGCAGCGGAGCGCGCACTTAACCGCTTGCGCCACCGGGCCGGCCCTGGAGATATTTATAATCGATGATCGAATAGGCATAAGAGATGAGGGGCGGGGAGGAAGTCAAGGATGACATCCAGGGAGATGCTGCTTGAGATGTTTTGGTTTTTATAGTGACTTATTGAACTTAATAAAATGTTTCCTTCATTTTGAACTTGGGAGAGAATTAAGATTACCACCCCTCTGTGTATTTGCCTCCCACAGTGATATCAGAACATGTTGATTCTCAGCCTTCCAAGAAACCCTTAACCTGTGGGGGTGGCAGCGGCATTGTACAGAGCACAAAGGCTCTTATTTTGAAAAGTGAATATATGCGGCTAGAAAAGGAAATTTCCAAGTTAAAGCAGCAAAATGAACAGCTAATACAGCAAAGGAATGAACTGTTAAGGTAAGATCTGCTTACCTGATACAGAAATTATGCTTATGGCGGTTACATGTGGGTGAGGATGATATGTACACGTACATATATATTTTTTACATTTGGCAACCTTCCACACATATGGGGAAAGTAATTTTTAGAGCTCATGGATTGTCTTTTTTAAAAGGAATAAGAATATGGTAGCACCATTCCAGAGGTCTACTGTCTAGCAACCCAACCTATTTTGTTTTTCCTGAGGAAGATTCTGTCTGAGCTCACATGCATGCCAATCTTCCTCTATTTCTTAGTATGAGGGCTGCCAGCACAGCACAGCATACCCATTAACAGAGCAATATAGGTCTGCACCCGGGAACCGAACCTGGGCTACTGAAGTGGAGTGTGCTGAACTTAACCACTAGGCCACTGGGGCTGGCCTCATCAACTGACCTGTTTTTGTTGAGGAAGATCAGCCCTGAGCGAACATCCGTGCCAATCCTCCTCTTTTTCGTGAGGAAGACCAGCTCTGAGCTAACATCTATTGCCAATCCTCCTCCTTTTTTTCTCCCCAAAGCCCCAGTAGATAGTTGTATGTCATAGTTGCACATCCTTCTAGTTGCTGTATGTGGGACGCCGCCTCAGCATGGCCGGAGAAGCAGTGCGTCGGTGCGCGCCCGGGATCCCAACCCAGGCTGCCAGTAGCGGAGCACGCTCACTTAACCACTAAGCCACGGGGCAGGCCCCCTCAACTGACCTATTTTTAACTAAGCCAAGAACCAAAAAGTAAACAATGATCTTTGAGGGAGAGCTTAAATATGCCACAAATTTACGCAAGTCACTGAGGCTCTACTCAAAGGAGAATCCCTGAGGTCCACTGTTGTAGCCTATTTACTTTTATTTTATAAACACTTCTGAAAAATTTAATTATTTGGCTTCTACCACAGATTAGAATCTTGTGCTAATCTCTACTAATGATGCAATAGAAGAAAAATAGGCATTAAACAAATAATTTTACAAATAACGAATTTTTTTGTATGAGTGCTATTAAACAACAACAAGAAAAATACAAACAGGACATTATGAAAGGCTGTAACAGAGGCATCACGCCTTATCTAGGTATGGGGAGGGGTGGTGATCAAGAAACTAATGTATCAGAGTGGATCTGAAAAATGAGTAGACGTTAGGCTCGATGAAAGGAGAGACGGCTAAGCCTTCCAGGCCGAGGGAACAGCACGTGCACAGGCTTTGAGTCAGCAAGGATAACCAGTTGGTGGAGCAGAAAGACATCCAGGGTGGCCAGGGCACAGAGAATGAGGCGGAGTAAGTGCAAGATGAGATGCCAGAGGCCGCTGGTCCGGGTCACACAGTGTCGCTCATCCTGAGGCAGCTGGGGTGGTGTCCTAGACGTACTGGGAGGATTACCTCCACTGGAGGGTTTTAAGCTGGGGCCTGATGGGCTCAGACAGCATCTCTGGCTGCTAGAGCAGTACAGGGGAACCCAATAGGAGACTGTTTATCGTAGTCTAGGCAGAAGGTAGTTTTGGCATGGACTGGAATGGCGCCAATGGGGGTGAAAATAAGGAGGTGGATTTGAGACATAAGTATGAGGTCGTGTGAACAGGCTTGGCTGCCTGATCAAGCAAAGGGGAGCGGGGCCAGGACTGCTCCCAGGATTGTCTGGAGGAGCTGGGTGAATGCAGGCGGCAGTCCTGTAGGAAGCAAGG
>CM053537.1:39052211-39086415 GCA_028646465.1 Rhinoceros unicornis
TGCCAACAAATTGGATAATCTGGAAGAAATGGATAAATTCTTAGAATCATACAACCTTCCAATACTAAATCAAGAAGAAACAGAGAATTTGAATAGACCAATCTCCAGTAAGGAGATTGAAACCATAATCAAAAACCTCACAAAAAAATAAAAGCCCAGGACCAGATGGCTTCCCTGGTAGAATTCACCAGAATTCTACCGAATAGTCAAAGAATACTTAATACTTATCCTTCTCAAAATCTTCCAAAAAATTGAAGAGGAGGGGAAGCTTCCTAACTCACTCAACGAGGCCAACATTACCCTGATACCAAAAACAGACAAGGACAACACAAAAAAGAAAATTACAAGCCAACATCACTGATGAACATTGATACAAAAATCCTCAACAAAATACTAGCAAATCGAACACAGCAATACGTTAAAAAGATCATACACCATGATCAAGTGGGATTTATTCTTGTGGTGCAGGAATGGTTCGACAACAACAAGTTAATCAACGTGATACACCACATTAACAAAATGAAGAGAAATCACATGATCACCTCAATAGATGCAGAGAAACCATTTGACAAGATTCGGCATCCATTTATGATACAAACTCTGAATAAAATGGGTATAGAAGGAAAGTACCTCAAAATAATAAAGGCCATATATGACAAACCCACAGCTAATATTATAGTCAATGGTGAAAAACTGAGAACAGGAAGAGGACAAGGATGCGCACTTTTGCCACTCTTTTTTTTTTTTTTTTTTTGTGAGGGAGGTCAGCCCTGAGCTAACATCCGTGCTAATCCTCCTCTTTTTTCTCCTGAGGAAGACCGTCTCTGAGCTAACATCTATTACCAATCCTCCTCCTTTTTTTTTTTCTTCCCCAAAGCCCCAGTAGATAGTTGTATGTCATAGTTGCACATCCTTCTAGTTGCTGTATGTGGGACGTGGCCTCAGCATGGCCAGAGAAGTGGTGC
Source organism: Rhinoceros unicornis (assembly GCA_028646465.1). NCBI lineage: Eukaryota > Metazoa > Chordata > Mammalia > Perissodactyla > Rhinocerotidae > Rhinoceros > Rhinoceros unicornis. The sequence continues at coordinate 39,053,177 of CM053537.1, forward strand.
GTCGGTGCGCACCCGGGATCCGAACCCGGGCCGCCAGTAGCGAAGTGCGTGCACTTAACCGCTGAGCCACCTGGCTGGGCCTTGCCACTCTTATTTAACATAATATTGGAAGTCCTAGCCAGAGCAATCAGGCAAGAAAAAGAAATCAAAGGGATCCAAGTTGGAAAGGAAGAAGTGAAACTGTCACTGTTTGCAGGTGACATGACTTTATATACAGAAAACCCTAAGGAATACGCAAAAAAACTTTTAGAAACAATAAATGAATATGGTAAAGTTGCAGGATACAAAATCAACATATAAAAATCAGTTGCATTTCTCTACACTAATAATGAAGTGGCAGAAAGAGAAATTAAGAATACAATCCCATTTACAATTGCAACAAAAAGGAATAAAATACCTAGGAATAAACTTAACCAAAGAGTTGAAAGACCTCTACACTAAAACTATAAAACATTGTTGAAAAAAATTGAAGAAGACACAATGAAATGGAAAGATACTCCATGCTCTTGGATTGGAAGAATTAACATAGTTAAGATGTCCATTCTTTCTAAATCAATGTACAGATTCAATACAATCCCTATCAAAGTTCTAGTGACATATTTCATGGAAATAGAACAAACAATCCTAAAATTTATATGGAACAACAAAAGACCCCGAAAAGCCAAAGGAATCTTGAGAAAAATGAACAAAGCTGGAGGTACTCCCTGATTTCAAAATATACTACAAAGCTATACTAATCAAAACAGCATGGTAGTGGCACAAAAACAGACACAGAGATCAATGGAACAGAATTGAAAGCCCAGACATAAACCCACACATCTATGGACAGCTAATTTTTGACAAGGGAGCCAAGAACATACAATGGAGAAAGGAAAGTCTCTTCGATAAACGGTGTTGGGAAAACTGGGCAGCCACATGCAAAAGAATGAAAGGAGACCATTATCTTACACCATACACAAAAATTAACTCAAAATGGATTAAAGACATGAAAGTAAGACCTGAAACTATGAAACTTCTAGAAGAAAACATAGGCAGTATACTCTTTGACATCGGTCTTAGCAACATATTTTCAAGTACATGTCTGTCCAGGCAAGAGAAACAATAGAAAAACTAAACAAATGGGACTACATCAAACTAAAAAGCTTCTGCACAGCAAAGGAAACCATCAACAAAATGAAAAGACAACCTAAAAATTGGGAGAAGATATTTGCAATCCAAATATCTCATAAGGGGTTAATCTCCAAAAAATATAAAGAACTCATACATCTCAACAACAAAAAAAACTAACAAACAAATTAAAAAATGGGCAGAGGGTCTGAACAGACTTTTCTCCAAAGAAGATAGACCGATGGCCAACAGGCACATGAAAAGATGTTCAACATCACTAATCATTAGGGAAATGCAAATCAAAACTACAATGAGACATCACCCCCTCATGCCCGTCAGAATGGCTATAATAAACAAGACAAGAAATAACACGTGTTGGAGATGATGTGGAGAGAAGAGAACTCTCATACACTGCTGGTGGGAATGCAAACTGGTGCAGCCACTATGGAAAACAGTATGGAAATTCCTCAAAAAATTAAGGCTAGAACTACCATACGATCCAGCTATTCTACTGCTGGGTATTTATCCAAAGATCATGAAAACACGAATGTTTAAAGATATATGCACCTCTATGTTCATTGTGGCATTATTCACAATAGCCTAGACTTGGAAACAACCTAAGTGCCCATCAAGGGACAAATGGATAAAGATGATGTGTTATATGTACACAATGAAATACTACTCGGCCATAAAAAAAAGATGAAATCTTGCCATTTGTGACAACATGGATAGACCTGGGGGATATTATGCTAAGTGAAATAAGTCAGAGGGAGAAAGTCAAATACTATATGATCTCACTCATAAATGGAAGATAAAAACAACAACAACAAACACATAGAGACAGAGATTAGATTGGTGGTTACCAGTGGGGAAAGGGGGAGGGAGGAAGGCAAAAAGGGTGACTAGGCACATGTGTGAGATGATGGATTGTAATTAGTCTTTGGGTGGTGAACATGATGTACTCTACACAGAAATCAAAATATAATGATGTACCCCTGAAATTTATATAATGTTCTAACCCAATGTCACCTCAATAAAAAATTAAATAAATAAATAAAAGTATAAGAGTGTAAAGACATATATAGATGGATTTTTGTATTATAAGCTATATTGAAAAATTGGCAACAATCTAAATATCCATAAAGGAATGGCTGAATAAACTACAATGTAACCATACAATTGAATATTAGGCAGCCAATTAAAAAAAGGCAGATCTACATATTGATTGTTAGTGTAAAAAGGATATTGCACATCAATAGATACAGAATGATTACATTCTTGAAGATATAGATGTAGCTACTTCTCTACACAGATTTCTTGCTTATATTTAAGAAAAGGTCCTAAAGAAACTTAATTAAAGTCACTTTAAGGAAGATGAAATTTCATGGGTGGGTGATAAGGAACATTCATTTGACAAGTTCAGATAATTTTTTTAGAGTAGCGGAATTACAAATGACTCTTCTTTTGTTGCTTTCTAGCATTTTTCTTAAATAGAGAGAGAATAATTGCTGGAGACAGGTCCTGGGGGAGCCTAGAGAGGAAGGAATCAAGGGCAAAAATGGAAGGATCCACTTTGACACGACAGACACCTGATTCTCTGGAAGTGCAGGAAAAGGGCAAGAATTGATGGGATATAGATCAATTGGAGTGCAGGCTGTAGGGGTGCTAGAGCTGGATGGTGAGACAGCTTGCCTGATGTCCCCGGTTTCTCAATAAGGATGAGATGGGACCCAGGCTTGAGGACAGTGGTCAAGGTTTGGAATAGTCAATTAGGGAAAGAGGCAGGATGCTCACCAAGGACGAGGGAGGAAAAGTGGCCTCATGAACTTTCTGTTATTGAGGTCTAGAAGTAGCAGCCTAACTGCAACGCAGGCTGGGAATGTGGTCTCGCTGGCTGGGCAGAAAGAGGAGAGTGGATTTTGGTGGACTGCCATCAGTCTCTGTGACACTATCTTAGATTTTCTCTGTAACCTAGATTACTTTTCCCATCCTCTTACACATCTATATTCTATTTGACACTCATCCATACTCAATTTTAACAAGTTTCTTTATTTATGAAGACATCATAGAATAATTGAAGCTGAATAGAACCTTAGAAATATTATCATCCAATTTTCTCATTTTGTGGATGGGAAAATGGTGAATCAGAGAGATAAATGATTTTCTAGGGTAGCACAGCTTATAAATGGTGGAGTTGGACTGACCCAAGCCAGTGCAGTTTCCCTGAGGCCACTCATCTCTTCTATAACCATGATTAAAAGGGAAGGGACACTATGTCTGTGATCATTACAGATAGTTGTTGCAAGATTAAAGACAAGACTTGTGCTTTGGAAATTAAACATTGTATCTATTAAACAAAAATTACTCCTGTTGAAGGGGATGGCATGATATAAATATATATTGCAATTAATTTTATATGAAATGCATAAAATAAATGAGCACAGATAAGTACTTTGAATTCATATATATTTGTAATACCAGGAGCATCTCCGACTCCTAAAATTTGCACCACATTCAAGAACTGCAAAACTCTATCCAAGGCTATGCCATGCCTCGGGAAGGATTACAGTGCCCTCTGCAGCTTCAGCAGAAATAAACACAGTTTGGGAGGGGTGGGAAATAATGAAAAACTCAACATGGAAGTGCATGTAATTAACACACCTCAGAAATTCACTTTACCTTCTTGAATTGAATGAAGATATTTATGTAAAGATCACATTTCAAACAGAGTACACTACAGCATGTATAGCAGGTACCTATTTATGTAATAATATATGCAATATAGAAAAAGATACATATATGTGCATATCTACAGATTAACTTGAGGATAACACTCTAGGAAATGGCACAGTTGCCTTTGGAGAGACAAACTGGCACCCAGGGGATCAGACGTGGGAAGATCTATTTTTCATTTTGCTTCTTCTTGTACTACTTAAATTTTTTATCACTTGCATGTATTAATCTTTCAGGTAAGGAAAAGGTTAATAAAAATTTTAATTACCATTTAGAACAATGGTATGCATATAAATTTTAAGCTTCCCTCTCCAGAAGTTCCATAACTTAAGTTCTTTAATCTGTTAAAAACAAGACAACAGGCCCAAAATGGAATCGCTTATGCTAAGCACCATGTCACCAAACCAAGACTTAACTTACTAACAGTTTCAGCCCTTCCAGAAATGGAATCGTAAACCAATCAGGGATCACCTAATCAACAGTACTTTGGTAATCTGCCTGATAGACCCTTGCCATCCTCTAAAAGAAAGTAACTTTTCAATAACTAATTTGCTATTTTGTCTAGTATAACTTCCTTGTCCCCACTCCCTTCTGCCTATAGAAGTCTTTCACCGTGTACAGCTCCTCGGGGCTCCCATCTGTCTGCTACGTTGGATGCTGCCGAACTCAAATCTATTCTTGCTCAAATAAACTCATAAATTTTTAATTATGCCTCAGTTTATCTTTTGACAGTTCTGGTGTTAGATGAGGGAACTAAGGGAAACCCCTGAAGGCCCCCAAGAGCAACGAGCAAACAGGCAGGTACCTGTTCAGTCCCTTGAGTTCACTGCTTTCTTGCTGCCTCTGGAGGTGGTTGTTAAGTCCCTCTGGGATCCTAGCTCTGCGGCTTTTGCATAATGAGTTTTCAAACTTTATTTGAGCATTTGTTTTTCCAGACTGGGTCTGGAAACTGCCTGGATTCAGATTGGGTCTGACTTAAAAACTGGACTGGGTCTGGGGTTGGACTGGGTCTGACCTAAGCTGGACTGGGTCCAGTGTGAGGCCTTGGGTGAATAAAATTTTGTTTTAAGGCCGAGCAAGTAGGTTAATCTCACCAAAGATAATCTCAAATTACAGTCGCCACAGTGGAGCACTTTTAACCTAGCTAAGCTTATCCATTTAGGAGATGCCCTAGAGAAAAAGGAGTCTTAGCCAAGCGCTCACCATAAAGAGAAGAGGGAAAATTATTTTTGCCCCTCTACAGCATCTGGTGACCAGGATGAGACCTGCTGGGATACCCTACTCACTCCAGAGCCTGCAGACAGGATCCGGGAAAACTGGCAGAAGCTGGCAAGAAGTGAGAATTCTTACCAAAGTCAGCTCTCTCAGATCTCTGTATGTGGTGCCTGGTCAAGAGAGGAAGGTAAAATTTCACATTGTTCCTTCTCTTCCAAATTCAGATTGACAGGAAAAAACATCTGTAAGAATTAGATCTTTGAATTTTGACTCATGAATTTGTTTTCAGGTACCCATTGGTTGTTGATCCTTTCCCTCCTAGGGATGTCTATTGTCTTCTTGTTTGTCTCCTTTTGTGTCCTAAGAACTTGGCTTGGCAACCATCAGGTTGGGGGCCCCAAAAATAAGGCAAGACAGAAATGTTTGTTGCACCCCATCTGTGACTAGATATGGCTGGGCAGAAATATGGGTTGTACTCCATTTGGGGCTGGGATCCTACCCACTGTTGCCAGCTCCCAGGGGAATTATTTAAGTATTTCTTTCTTTTCATTCTCTTTGAGAGTGGCTCTGGATCTTGGGAGGGTAGTATCTTTTGTAACCTCTTTAGGGATGCCTCTTGTGTCCATGGAGTTATTCAATACTGCCAGGAATATTTACTGTTTGACCTGGCTGAAATCTGACAAGATATTCAAAGGATTTTTAAAGTAGCTCTATGGTCAAAAGTTGGCTAAGTCAGAAGCTTATATTCAGAGCCTGATAGAAAAAAATTTTTAGGCCTACTCCCCTAAGCAAGAATGAAGCTATATACCCAGAGGGAAAGAAAAACATTCTGAAAGTTTTGTGGAAGGATTTGCTAAAACATTCCAAAGACACACAGCTCTAACTCTAGAACAATAGGAATCTTTTGATTTCCATCTTAGTTGAAGATCTTCTCCCTGATATAAAGAAGCAAACTGAGGATAACGTGGTTGGTGGGTGGGGCAGCTCCTTGATATCATTCTGGTTGCAATTTAATTCTTTGAGAAATTAAAAACAATCATACTTGTCTTACAAATTGAGTCTTTACAAGAAAGGGAGTGTGGGTCTAGACGCAACTCAAAGCCCATCTATCCTTTTAACAATCCCAAAACCTCCTCTATTCATCTCAAAAGGCTTGCAGATATTGTAAAGGATCTGGACTTAGAAAACAAAATTCTTTCTAGGTGGAACTTGCATTCTTTCCCTGTGCCTTTTGAGGTGTAAGTACTCTACCTAGCCTTCTCCAGGAACCAAGATCATTCTTATCAGAAGGAAAAGAAAAGAAATGGTTATTTTGAAAACTAGCCTTATGAAAAATCTTAAAAATCTCTTCCACAGATATTGGTAAAAAGCTTTAGCCATCTGAGCAGTTAACTTATTCCCTCTGCCAGAAACACAACTTGAATGCAACTCTTCTTTTAAAAAATAGTGAATCTTGGGCCAGCCCCGTGGCTTAGCGGTTAAGTGCTCGCGCTCTGCTGCTGGAGCCCGGGTTTGCATCCCGGGCGCGCACTGACTCACCACTTCTCCAGCCATGCTGAGGCTGCGTCCCACATACAGCAACTAGAAGGCTGTGCAACTATGACATACAACTATCTACTGGGACTTTGGGGGGGGAAAAAAAAAAGGAGGAGGATTGGCAATAGATGTTAGCACAGAGCCAGTCTTCCTCAGCAAAAAGAGGAGGATTAGCATGGATGTTAGCTCAGGGATGATTTTCCTCACAAAAAAATAAATAAATAAAATAAAAAATAGTGAATCTTGCATTATGATACCCGTGTCATGCCTAAAATTTTAAAATAAAAGCTATAAGATCTCTGTTTGCATCTGTTTGTGTGTTTATGTGAATCTATGTATGTTATGTTTTAAATGAGTAATTTTTTCCTACCTCCAGATGGTATTGCCAAAATTAATTTGTAAAGAGCTCTATTTAATTGGCTTAAAAACAAACAGAAGTTTATATAAATCAGGTATACTCTCAAAAATATAGAAACTAACCCAAATTTTTTTCAAGTTCATGTGATATAGAATAATCTCCAGTAAATAAAAGTTAGTTTAAGTTTTTTGCTTTAATTAAAGCAGCCATGTCTTGCAAGTTATCAGCATTAAATATAAAACTTTTATTCTACCTAGGTTTACTAAAAGTCCAATAAGTTCATGTTACCTCTGTTACAGAACTTGTCAGCAAGAAAGATATCTTAAGATGATGATTAGCTGTTTAATATCTTGTGAAATTTTCATGACTAATCTAAACATAATTGTTAAGAACAAGTAAATTAAATAGATGTAAGTAAGATAAAAGTTTATAAGTGAAATTTTCAACAATAATTATGCTTTATGGTATATCTATTTAAAAATAGTTTCCAAAATCTTTTCGGTAACTTGAAACCTTAAAGTTATACTGAAATAATTTAAAGTGTGTATTAATTGAATGTCTAGATCATTTACAAATAAAATAAAATACTGAAACATTAATTACTGAACGTAGGATTATCCACTTTTGGCTTCCCTTTACAGAGGAACTACAGATATTTGGGTCTATTAGCAATCTTTTTTTGTGCCATATTCAAAAAATTATTATGAGGAAGAATAGACTCCTAGAAATTATAAAATGTATTTGTATATTTGCCAATCCACAGCATGCTAGTGTAACAGGCCACAATTTCTCACTTCTTAGTTATCACTAGGAATAAAAGACTCTAAGGGTTAACAATTCTAACCAATATATGTAATTAAAACTATTTAGAAATAATAAGAGTGAAAGAAAACAATGTGTATGAAAAGTAAGTAAGGAAAGTAAAATGACTGATGGTTCCAGAATGAGAAAGAGGAAAAAGCATAGGACAAAATCTGAATGGATATCAAAAGTTGTAGGTTTGTGGAATAGGAATCTTGGGAAAGGAATTTTATGTGTTTGGAATGGATTTATTTAGGTTTTTAAACAATGAATTTTAATATCAAAACTAAACTGGTGCAAAATGAGAATTTGATTTCTCTCTGTTAAAAGGACAAAGGTTTCTTAGACTATGGTCTGCTCTTGATAAGATATTGTGAAAGTTTCTTTTTTGTTTTTTGGGTTTATTTTACCTTTTGGGTAAATCTAACTGGAAAGCTGGAAAGCAAAGATTTTGTGTCTTACCAAAATGATTTACTTTGCTTCACATTGTCTTTATTAGGTCTTTGATTACTTAAGAAAACCCAGTCCTCTCAATATTACGAAAGCTAAGTTTTGTTTACAACTATGTAACCTTCTGTATTAGCCTTTAAAATTTTCTATTGTCACTTTGGTTAAATGGGTAATGGGGTGTTATTTCATAATGGTCTGTGATCTTATTTAGTCAAATCTTCAAACTTCTAGATGTTTTGACAACATCAAAATCTAAGTGGAATCTTTTTCAACTCAAAGTAACTTTGAGATTTCCCAGATGGCCCCTGGAAAATCTCAAAAGATTTGCCTTTCACCTTGTAAAAGAGAGATGTTAAACTAATCAGGTTTATTTGGTATGTTAAATTACATGGGAAGTATTGTAAAATAAGTGATGATAAACCCTCTTAGATTATATTTGTATGATGCGTGTTATTAATGTGTTCTAGAAATCATATGAAATTACTAAAAATCTGATATGTCCTTGTATAATGTTATCAATTGTAATTCCACTTATTGTCTTAAAATGTTGTGTCACAGAAATAACCAAATTTCCTTGTCAATTCCATTATAATGAAATCTCACAAGATCTTTAACCATGCGGAGTTTTAAATCTTTTGTCATTTACAGACAGTTATTATTTTACTCTGATGCTTTTGCAAAAGGAAGATTCATGGAAAGGACCCTACCTACCCTTGACCCATGACAGTGCTGCCAAATTACAAAGTGTCAAAACTTGAGTGCATATTTCGCAACTGAAGAAGGCTCCACCTGATGTCTAGTGGAGAACTGTGCAAATGCTGGAGACTCCAAAATCAAATTGACCAGGAAGAGAAGTAGCCACCATCAAGGTAGACAGCTTCCTTCCAAGATGTCCTATCAAGAACATTTCTTTCCATTCCTCCTTCCCTCTCTGACCATCCTTTTGCTAATTATTGCACCATGAATGTCTTTATTATTTTTGTTGTTCACTTTTTGTCTTGCTCTGGCCTGGAAGAATAATGCCATTGTTCACATATCTCAGGCTATTGCAAAGGAGGTAATCCAACCTCCAAATGACTGTTGGATTTGCCACAGCAATGATGATCCTGCCCATCACAAATTTCTCCCTGATTCCCAATGCCTCCATTTCTCTGGACAATCTCACCCCGTCCCTATCATACCAGACTCCCTAAACCTGGGGGTCCATTTCCCTGCCTCCAGTTAACAACTCCAAACCCAGGGAACCTTGCATCTAGGCTCTGTACAAAGAAAGGGATACAAGACAAAGGTAACCAGAATAAAACCGCCCATGCGGTCTACAGACCCTTAAATTTTACTGGCCTCCGTGGCTGTCAAATTTCTAGTCCTGAGCCACAGACACAAATGGGAATTGCCAGAAGGCATTCATGATTTAAAGTTCCCTTCCTTCAGCGGATCCCTACTCCCCTGGCTAGGAGTAAGTGCAAATGAGGCTATGATCAGGAACCTCTCCAAAACTCTTGAAGATATTGCAATGCAATCTACATCGGGTGCTGCTTGATTCAAATGGATTTTTGTGGGCCGGCCCCGTGGCTTAGCAGTTAAGTGCGCACGCTCCGCTGCTGGCGGCCTGGGTTTGGATCCCGGGCGTGCACCGATGCACCGCTTCTCCAGCCATGCTGAGGCCATGTCCCACATACAGCAACTAGAAGGATGTGCAGCTATGACATACAACTATCTACTGGGGCTTTCAGGGGAAAAAATAAATAAATAAAATCTTTTAAAAAAATGGATTTTTGCCCAAATAAACTCTTAAAATTTTTAATATGCCTCAGTTTATCTTTTAACAAATGTCTTTGCCTTCTCTGACCACTCAATTTATATTAAAACATAGCTTCCTTAACTATCTCTGTATTATCTTATTGGATACAGCCTAGTATCTTCACAATTTAGCCATGAAAAAAGTTGTCTATACTAGCTCACAGCTGATTAACCAAAACAAAACAAAACAAAATCAGACTTATAGAAGCAGACAACAATTGGTGGTTACCAGAGGGGAAGGGGGTGGGAGGAGTGCAAAATGGATAAAGGGGGTCAATTATGTGGTGATGAATGGAAACTACACTTTTGGTGGTGAGCACACTGTAGTATGTACAGATGTGATTGTACACCTGAAATCTATACAATGTTATAAACCAATGTTACCTCAATAAAAAAAAAAATAAGAGTGGTGAGAGTGGGCATCCTGGTATTGTTCCTTTTCTTAGACAGGTATCTTTCAGTTTTTCACCATTGAGTATGATGTTAGCTGTGGGTTTGTCATATATGGTCTTTATTATGTTGAGGTACTTTCCTTCTATACCCATTTTATTCAGAGTTTTTATCATAAATGGATGCTGAATCTTGTCAAATGCTTTCTCTGCACCTGTTGAGATGATCAAAGATTTTTATCCTTTAATTTGTTGATATGGTGTATCACATTGACTGATCTGCGGATGTTGAACCATCCCTGCATCCTGCAATAAATCCCACTTGATCAAGTTGCATGATCCTTTTAACTTATTGCATTCAGTTTGCTAATATTTTGGTAAGAATTTTTGCATTTATGTTCATCAGAGATATTGGCCTGTAATATTCCTTCTTTCTTTCTTTCTTTCTTTCTTTCTTTCTTTCTTTCTTTCTTTCTTTCTTTCTTTCTTTCTTTCTTTCTTTCTTTCTTTCTCTCTTTCTCTCTTTCTCTCTTTCTCTCTTTCTCTCTTTCTCTCTCTCTCTCTCTCTCTCTCTCTCTGTCTCCCTCCCTCCCTCCCTCCCTCCCTCCCTCCCTTCCTTCCTTACTTCCTTCCTTCTTTCTCTCTCTCTCTCTTTCCCTCCTTCCTTCCTTCCTTCCTTCCTTCTTTCTTTCTTTCTTTCTTTTTGCTGAGGAAGGTTCACCTAGAGCTAACATCTGTGCCAATCTTCCTCTATTTTGCACGTGGGTGCCACAGCATGGCTGAGTAGTGGTGTAGGTCCACACCCAGGATCTGAACCCACAAACCCTAGGCCACCAAAGTGGAGAATGTGAACTTAACCACTACACCACCAGGCCAGCCGCAATGTAATTTTCTTTTTTTGTGTTGTCCCTGTCTGGTTTTGGCATCAGGACAATGTTGGCCTCATAGAATGAGTTAGGAAGCTTCCCCTCCTCTTCAACTTTTGGAAGAGTTTGAGAAGGATAGGCATTAAATCTTCTATGAATGTTTGGTAGAATTCACCAGTGAAGCCATCTGGTCCTGGACTTTTACTTTTGGTGAAGTTTTTGATTACTGTTTCAATCTCCTTACTAGTTTTCTGTCTATTCAGACTTTCTATTTTTTCATGGTTCAATCACAGAAGGTTGTATGATTCTAAGAATTTATCCGTTTCTTCTAGATTTTCTAATTTGTTGGTGTACAGCTGTTTGTAGTAGTCTCCTATGATCCTTTCTATTTCTGTGGTATCTATTATTACTTCTCTTTTATTTCTGTTTTCACGTATTTGTGTCTTTTCTCTTTTTTTCTTAGTGAGTCTAGCTAAAGGTTTGTCAGTTTTGTTTATATTTTCAAAGAACCAGCCCTTATTTTCATTGTTCTTTTTTTTTTTTAGTCTCTATTTCATTTATTTCCCTGTGATTGTTATTATTTCTTTCCTTCTACTGATTTTGGACTTCCTTTGTTCTTTTTCTACATCCTTTAGGTGTAGGGTTAGATTGATCATTTGAGGTTTTCTTGTGTCTTGAGGTGGGCCTACATTGCTATGAACTTCCCTCTCAGTACTGCTTTTGCTGCATCCCAAAGATTTGGTATGTCTTATTTTCATTTTCATTTGTCACTCTGTATTTCTTTATTTCTCCTTTGATTTCTTCATTGACCTAATAGTTGTTCAGTAGGATGTTGTTTGATCTCCGTGTATTTGTGATTTTTCCAGTCTTCTTCTTGTAGTTGATTTCTAGTTTCATACTATTGTGGTTGGACTAGCTTATGGCTTGGTATTATTTCAATCTTTTTAAATTTATTGAGACTTGTTTTGTGTCCCAACATATGCTTTATCCTTGAGAATGTTCCATGTACACTTGAGAAGAATGTGTATTCTGCTGCTTTTGGGTGAAATGTTCTGTATATATTTCTTAAGTTCTTCTGGTTGAATGTGTCATTTAAGGCCACTGTTTCCAGACTCTCCGTCTGGATGACCCATCCATTGATGTTAGTGGGGTATTCAAGTCCCCTACTGTTATTACATTGCTTTCAATCTCTCCCTTTCATTCTGCTAATAGTTGCTTTATATATTTTGGTGCTCCTAATTTGAGCACAAAAGTATTGATAAATGTTATATCTCCTTAAAGGATTGTCTCCTTTATCATTATATAATATCTATCTTTCTCTCTTGTTACCTTTTCTAGCTTGAAGTCTATTTTGTCTGATAGAAGTATGGCTACAACTGCTTTCTTTTGGTTGCCATTTGCTTGGAATATCATCTTCTGTCTCTTCATTTTGAGCCTATGTTTGTTGGTAGAGCTGAGATGGGTCTCCTGGAGGCATCATATTGTTGGGCCTTGTTTTTTAATCCATCCAGCCTCTCTTTGTCTTTTGATTGTGAGTTCAATCCATTTACATTTAGGGTGATTATTGTTACATGATGACTTACTATTGCCATTTTATCTTTTCTGTTCTATATTTCCATTGTTTCTTTTAGCTTGTGTTTCTGTCTACCATTTTAGTTTGGGTGTTTTCTGTGATGTATTTCTGTTTCCTCTTTTTTTTATGTTTCGTGTCTCTGCTCTAGATTTTTGTTTTGTGTTTACCATGAGGTTGTATACAGTGTCTCATAGATAAAATAATCTTTATTTCTGCTGATAGCATCTTATCTTCATTTGCCTACATAGGTTCCACCCTTTTCCTCCTCCCCTTTTATGTTTTTGTTGTCTCAAATTATCCCTTTCTATGTTGTGAGTTCATTACCATCTTGAAGTAGCTTTAGTTATTTTTAATGGTTTTTTTCTCCTTTAACTTTTATGCTACAGTTAAGTGTTTAACCCCCTATTCTGTAATAGCTTTGCAATTTTCTGGTTCTGTCTATTTATCACCTTACTCAAAGTTTTGTATACCTTTGCCTTTTCAATTCTGGTAGAAGATCTTTCAACATTTCTTGTAAGGCAGGTCTAGTGGTGGTGAACTCCTTCAGTTTTCATTTGTCTGGGAAAGCCTTTATTTCTTCTTCATATCTGAAGGATAATTTTGCTGGATAAAGTATTCATTGGCTGGAAGTTTTTATCTTTCAAGATTTTGAATATGTCATTCCTTCTCTCCTGGCCTGTAGAGTTTTTGTTGAGAAATCTGCTGATAGCCTATTGGGGGTTCCTTAGTAGGTTACTGTCTTTTCCCTGGGTGCCTTTAAAATTCTTCTTTTGTCCCTGTCTTCTGACAGTGTTAATATAATATGCCTTGGAGAAGGTCTTTTTGTGTTGAGATAATTAAGTGTTCTATTAGCTTCACATACCTGTATATCCAGTTCCTTCCCCAGGTTTGGGAAGTTTTCAGCTATTATTTCTATAAACAGGCTCTCTGCTCTCTTCTCCCTCTCTTCTCCTTCTGGGATACCTATTATTCTTATGTTGCTTTTTCTAATGGAGTTGGATATTTCTCATAGAATTTCTTCATTTTTTAAAAATCTTAGTTCTCTCTCCTCTTCTACCTGCATCATTTCTAAGTTTCCATCGTTGAGTTTGCTAAGTTTCTCTTCCATATGGTCTGCTCTATTTCCAATGTTTCCTACTGTCTTATTCATCTCATTTTTTGAGTTCTTCTGCTCCAAAATTTCTGTTTAGTTCTTTTTTAGAATTTCAATCTCTTTGATGAAGTAGTCCTTCTGTTTATTAATTTTATTGCTGAGCTCATTGAACTGTCTTTCTGAGCTTTCCTGTAGCTCATTGAGTTTCTTTATGATAGCTATTTAGAATTCTCTATTGGCTAGATTGCAATTTTCCATAACATCACATTTGATTTCTAAAGAATTGTCATTTTCTTTTTGTAATAACATGTTCCCATAATTTTTCATGGTGCTTGATGAGTTGTTCCACTGCTGGTGCATTTGTAGTAGTAAATACCTTTCTTATTTAGGTAAGGCTTTGTTTACTTTGATTCTGAGCTGCTTCTGGTTGTATTTGAGAGCCAATGCTTTCCACTCTCCACTGCCTCTGTCAGTGGTGTTCTTGGTGCCCTCATTGTGCTGCTTGTGACTCTGAGGTTGCTGGTGCCTTGCAGCTGCTGGTGTCACTGTAGTCTCAGTCCTCACCGCTGAGGTCCCCAGGCTGGTGAGTCCCTCTGCTGCTTCCAGTGTCACCTGGGTCATGGGTTCCCCTACTGCAGTGGGAGGAGAGAGAGGGTGGGGCAGGAGCTGGGGTCATGGGCACCTCTGCCACATCCAAGGTTGTTTGGTCCAGAGGTGCTACTGTGACAGGTGAGGGGGCCAGGGTTGCAGGCACTGCTGTAGCTGGGGGGATTGTGGTCACAGGCTCTACTGCCATTGCTACCTGGCTCTTTGCAGCCTCAGGTGCTGCTGTGACTAGGGGGGCTGGAGTTGCTTGTGCTGCCTCTGCTGCTCTTCCTGGGTTTTCTGGGGGTGCTGAGCTTGCAGGCATCATCCCCACTTCCTAGCAGGCTGGGGTCACAGGTGCCACTACCATGCGTAGGTCTATTTTCTAAGTCAGTCCTCCCCTCCAAAGGAAACTGTGTTCCGTGTATCTTTCCCACATGACATCAATAAGTATTTATTGAATTATTGAATAAGCAATTTTTTAAATTGAATTTTTACCATACTCCAAGAATCTTTCGGGGCCGGCTGGCGGCCCGGGTTCAGATCCCTGGAGTGCACCGATGCACCACTTGTCAGGCCATGCTGTGGCAGCGTCCCATATAAGGTAGAGGAAGATGCGCACAGATGTTAGCCCAGGGCCAGTCTTCCTCAGGAAAAAGAGGAAGGTGGCGTGGATGTTAGCTCAGAGCTGATCCTCCTCACAAAAAAATCTTTCTAGGTGCAGGGAATAAGGAGTAAACAAAAACTATGTCTCTAACTTCATTGAGATGAGACTCTAGTGGGAGGAGATAGATAATATATACACAAATTAATACACAGATATTATGTCTGAAAGTCATAATATTTTAAAAGAAGAAGAGTAAAGAAACAGAGGTAGCAGGCAAGAGAGTTGCTATTTTATACAGAGTTCTGAGAAGGTGACATCTGAGTAGATACCAGAATTGAATGGAAGAAGAAAAACATGGATAGCTTGGGTAAGGGCCTAACAGGCAAAGAACAGCCAGTGCAAAGACTTTAATTAAGAGGGAGTCTGTGAGACCAGCCCTGATGGCCTAGTCATTAAATTTCAGCGCACTCTGCTTCAGGAGCCTGGGTTCAGTTCCCAGGCATGGAACAACACCACTCGTCTGTCAGTGGCTGAGGCTCACATAAATAAAGAGGAAGATTGACTATAGATGTTAGCTTGGGGCGATTCTTCCTCAGCAAAAAAAAAAAAAAAAAAAAAAGAGACAGAGAGCATGTCTAGTATTCAAGAAACTGTCCAGAGGCCAGTGTGGCTCAAATGGAGAGAGCAAAAGGGAGAGTAGGGGTAAGGCCAGAGGGTAACAAGGGGCAGGGTCCTGTAAGGCTGGGGAGACAGCGAGACTGTGGGTTTATTCTGAGAAGATTCGGGATGAGTGGCCATGGGGGTCTTGAGAGAGGATTAACGTGACCTAACTTACATTGTTAAAGGATCGCTCAAATTGCTGTGCTGAGAATAGACTGGTAGTGGGTGTGGGCAAAGGTAGAAACATAGAGATGAGTTCAGTGAGAGATGATGCTGTTTTGGATCACATGAACAGCAGAATTTGTGATACCTGGTCATATTCTAGAATATTCTCAAGGTAGCTCCAACAGAATTCTCAGGCACATTGAATGTCAACTTTGAGAGAAAGAAGTCAAGCACCAGGGCTCCATCGTTTGTGGCCTGGGTAACTGGAAGAGTGGACTTGCCATCAACTGAGATGTGGAAAACTGTGGATTGAGCAGGTTTTGACAGGAAGATCATGAATTTGGTATCAGATATTTTAAGTTTGCTGTATCTATTAGATATCCAAGATGGGAGAAACTAAGATATGTGTTTGCTGATGAGAATGGCTTAATTAAGCAGGGGAAATGACAATGCAAGACAGAGAAGTGTATGCAGGAAGGGGTAGGATCCGGTGCACAGGTGGGGAGATTGTCAGAGTGGAAGATGTTCATCTCATTACAAACTGGAAGACGAAGGAAATGGGCACAGACAAGGAGGTGGGTAAACACGTTGACAGGAGTCAGTGCAAAGTTTCTTCGGCTGCTTCTACTTTCATAGTGAAATAGAAAGGAAAATCTTGTTTGAAGGAATTAGTGAATCCCTTTTTACTCCCTTTCTTAAAATCTTGCATAGGCGTCTCCTCACTATTAGAATAACATCCAAACATTTCATCATAGCCCAGAAGGCCCCACAGAACCTGGCCCCACCTACCTCTCTCCATTGCCCAAAATGCTCTAGCTGCTGCAGCCTTCCTTCTGTGCCTCGGACACGTGGCAAACATATGAGCCTTGGGTTCTTTGACTTACTTGTCCCTCTGTCTGGTAAGCCCACTCTCCTAACTCCCAAGTCTGGCTAATTCTTATCATATAGGTCTCACCTCAAAGGGCCCCTCTCTCAGCCTTTCTTGAACACCCCATCTAAAGTGGCGCCTCCTCTCATTGTAAGTTATTTTACTTACATGTTTATTCTGTATTGTCTGCCTCTTCCCACAAGAATGCATTTCATAAGAAACTAGCACCCCCACCGCCACCTTATCACTCTCTCCTCTGATCTGGCTTTACTCCCCTTCTCACCACCACCTAATAGCAGTAGAGATAGAGACAGAGATAGAGATAGAGATAGGAATAGAGAGAGAGATTTGTGCACTATCCATCCCCTCATAGCTCTATGAGAGCAGCTGCTTTTCTATTCCAGTCACTGCGTGCCTCCTGAGCCTAAAACCACATCTGGCACATGGTAGGTGCTCAGTGAATACTTCTTGATGAACACAATTGGAAAATTAAATGAAAAAAATGCATGTAGAGCATATAACACAGAGCCTAGCACATAATACATCTTCAGTAAATGTTAGCTGCTATGATGACAACATAGACTACTATGGCAACAACCATGAGCACAGCAGTGGAAGGCTGACCCTCCTCTGTGCTCGTGAACCAATCCCTTTTGTGTTGTCAGACTTTCTTTCATTAATTACATGTCCCTTCTTCCTCTCCACAAGCTCCTCCCCTACAGCTAAATATGTGCAATGTTTGCCTACTATTTTTAATACATCAGTTAAAACACACTTTTCTTAACTACATATTTTATTAGATACAGCCAAGTATTTTCAGAGTTTAGCCACAAAAACCGTAGTCTATACTAGCTCACAGCTTATTAACCAAAACACACCTTGAACGAGCAAACTCATCTCGTTTATTGTTTTTTTTCTATTAACTAGTTTAAGTTGAATGAAACTACTTATTTGCATGGTTAAAAAATTGACGATTATAAAATAGCATACAGTAGTCCCCCCTTATCTGTGAGGGATATGTTCCAATACCCCTAGTGGATGCCTGAAATCGCGAATAGTACCAAACCCTATATATACTACGATTTTTCCTATACCTACGTACGTATGATAAAGTTTAATTTACAAATTAGGCACAGGAAGAGATTAACAACAATAATTAATAATAAAATAGAACAATTATAACAATATACTGTAATAAAAGTTACTATTGATCTTAGCCACCTCAGCATATGATTTTTTTTCTTTTCTTACTAAGTAAAAAACTTTCACTTTTTCACTTAAAGGAAGCACTTTATGGCTTCTCTTTGCCATATCCGAATTGTCAGCATCACTACTCTTGTGCTTTTTTGCTGTTATTAAGTACAATAAGGGTGACT
This sequence comes from Rhinoceros unicornis, assembly GCA_028646465.1. Lineage (NCBI taxonomy): Eukaryota > Metazoa > Chordata > Mammalia > Perissodactyla > Rhinocerotidae > Rhinoceros > Rhinoceros unicornis. The sequence continues at coordinate 39,071,359 of CM053537.1, forward strand.
CGAACACCAGCACTGCAATACCAACAGTCGATCTGATAACCGAGATTGCTAATGTGACTAATAGGCGGTAGTGGATACAGCGTGGATCCGCTGGACAAAGGAATGATTCACGTCCAGGCCAGGACAGAGCAGGACGGCTCGAGATTTCATCATGACACTCAGAGTGGCATACAATTTAAAACTCATGAATTATTTTCCATTTAATATTTTCTTTTTTTTTTTAAGATTTTATTTATTTTATTTTTTTCCCCTCAAAGCCCCAGTAGATAGTTGTATGTCATAGCTGCACATCCTTCTAGTTGCTGTATGTGGTAAGCGGCCTCAGCATGGCCGGAGAAGTGGTGCGTCAGTGCGCGCCGGGGATCCCAACCCGGGCCGCCAGCAGCGGAGCGCGCGCACTTAACCGCTAAGGCACGGGGCCAGCCCTCCATTTAATATTTTCAGTTTGCAGGTGACCTCAGGTAACTGAGATCACAGAAAGCAAAACCACAGAAAAGGGGGGGGACTACTGTACAATGAAAGGTTGATCCATTATCTAACTCAGTCCTTCCTCTCCAAAGAAACTAGGCATATTCCGCGTATCTGTCCAGAAATCATGTATGCATATTGAGACATACAAATATCCTTTGAAAATATCAAATAGGACCATACCGTGCATACAATTCTGCACCTTAGCTTTCTTTCAGCTAACGAAACATCTGGGATGGCTTTCTAAAGTACACATAAACAGCTATATCATTCTTTTTACTCGCTACATAGTGTTTCATTGTATTGATAAAATGCCATCCACTTAGTCCCATGTTTTTGGCATTTAATGTGTTTTCAGTCATTGCTACTGTAAACAACGCTGCAACTAACAGCCTTATATACACATCCTTGCACAGTCATTCAAATATATCTATAAATAAATTCTTAGAATTGTGGCATAAAGGATACACTTGCCTTTCATTTTTTACTGATATTGTAAAATTACCTTCCAAAATAGTTTTATTAAATCAATAGACTTTTTTACTCCTCGAAATAATGAACAATTATTAGTAACTGCAGGTCATGTTTTTGGTAAGGGAAAGGAGATAATTCTTGATGCTTCTTAAATCAACTAAGAAAAGGACTGAAAAAAATGAAATTTCCTACAGAAAATGTTAATACTTTACTGTGATACATATTTAAAACAAAGGAAAATCAAGCACTATTTCTGGGACGGAATTTAGAATCACTTTCCCACTTCTGCTAATAAAAGTTTCAGCTTATTACTAAGTGAATTTTTGCACTCTTCAATAATTCTTTTCCTAAGTCAACATTTTAGGAGCTCACAGCTAATGAAAACAGGAGATTAAAGAAAAAGAAAGAAAGAGGAAAAACCTAAAACTCAGAGTTTCTAAGGAGCACAAGATTCTTATGTTTATGGGCTGGATAGTGACTTTCAACTCTTGTTGTTGGAGGTTTTTTAATTAAAAAAAAAGTATCATTGTTTAAATGTCGTAATTCTGTTTTGTTAGTGAAAACAAATTCTCTCCTTTTTTCCTACAGATTGCAAACTCTTTAAGGGTAGGGTGAAGGATGGTGTTTGTAAATGGCTGCCTGCCCGTCAGTGGCTTTTAGCAGGTGACAGCAATTTCTGCTATTACCAGGATAGCCGCTCTCTGCGACCCCTATCCCGCTCTCCTCCAGACCCTTTTTTTTTTTTTTGTGAGGAAGATCAGCCCTGAGCTAACATTCATGCTAATCCTCCTGCTTTTGCTGAGGAAGACCGGCTCTGAGCTAACATCTATTGCCAATCCTCCTCCTTTTTTTTCCCCCAAAGCCCCAATAGATAGTTGTATGTCACAGTTGCACATTCTTCTAGTTGCTGTATGTGGGACGCAGCTTCAGCATGGCCAGAGATCTGAACCCAGGCGCCAGCACCAGAGCAGACGCACTTAACCGCTAAGCCACGGGGCAGGCCCCTCCTCCAGACCCTTTAAACCCCCCTCCACCCGTTATCTGTGCCCCCGCCACCGGCCTCGCACCCCCTGCGCCTAGACGCAAGTGGAACGGCCCGTGACGTCACGAGGCAGGGGCCCAATCAGATGCGGTGTTGGGGAAATTTTAAACTTTAAGGCGGGGAGGCCCCGCGCTCCGCAGCAGCTGCAGCGCGGGGTCCAGACCGCTCCCCTTTGGCCGGCAGGACGGCCGGCAGGATGGCCGGCAGGATGGCGGAGGAGACGGCCGTCGCCGTCTGCGTGCGCGTGCGGCCTCTCAACAGCAGGTAGGCGGCCCGACCCGGCCAGGGGCCCGCGGCGGGCCCGAGCGGAGCAGGGGCTCCTCGCCGCCCGTTCCCCGCCGGCCGCCTGGTCTCTCGGCCGTTCGCAGCCTCTGCACGGTTTCCTTCTCGGTCAAGTGACGGGGAGGGGTCGGAGGGTCCGGCTGTGGGATTCGCTTGACTCCGCTGTGACTGGGGCCCCGCGCACCCCCGCGGCCCTGCCCCCCGCCGCGGGGCGCGTGTGGGAAACAGCTTCCGGCGCTCCCACGGCTGTCTCCCCGTCTGCCGTGTCCTTGAGAGCCGGGCGAGTCTGTCTTGTTGCACTGGGTCCGGAAGGCGCTCAAGACTTCGCTCAGTCGGCTACTGAATTCAGCATTCGCAATGTTGAATGGCTACTTTTATCAACATTAAATTTTCTTTTTTTTTTTTTGGTACAGTGTAGGCACTACCATCGTTGCCCTGTGGAAGGGGAAGAAATGAAGGCTTTTGCTTCTCTAGTCTCTGCCCCTCCCCCAGAACACTAAGACGTTTTTGTGTTTGAGAAATATGTGTTAAATGTTAGTGTTTAATAAACGAGAATATCAAGGTGAGGAATTCCCTGTGTTTTAGGAGCTCATTATCTAATGCATTAGAAGACAGCTACATAAAGAAACCATTACATTTGTGACAAGTGCTACGACAGGCAGGTGGAGAGTGTTTGCTGGAGGGGTCGTTAGCCCTTCAGTGAGATGACAGTGTGGGAAAGGGGCAGAGTTGGTATCAGGAAACTCCTGACACTTTTCAGGAATGAAAGAATCGTTAAGTTACTTGTTGGAAAGGTAAGCCAGGGTATTCCAGGCACAGAGAGATTGAATCTGTTATCTTGGGGGCACCTTCAGGTAGTTGATTTGTATGGAGTTAGGGTGTATATAGGAAGTTAGACGAAGATAAGATTGAAGAGAGAAATAAACGTGATCTGAGTCTCATGTGCCATATTAAGGATTTCAGATGGTTTTGAAAGATGTTAAGCAGGAAGGACCTAATTGGAGTTGCATTTGAATGTCTCTCTTCAGCGGCCAGTGCTGTGTAGGGGGATGGGAGTGGAGAGCTTCCCAAGGAAATGCCCATGACAGGGCAGGAGGTCACTGAAGCCCCACTTAAAAGCGCCGACCCCTCAAAGGGGGACTTTCCACATTGGTCTTATATATAGTTTAGGTCATTACCATCTTTTGAAATATTCTTCAGAGGATAAAATCTTTTAAATTGTTTTTCATGTAACATGACTTCAAAAGCAGTTATACTAAAATGCACTGTTTTTATTCTTTTAGAGAAGAAGCTCTTGGAGAATATACACAGGTTTACTGGAAAACTGACAATAATGCTATTTACCAAGTTGATGGAAGTAAATCCTTCAATTTTGGTAAGCTTATAATAGCATCAAAAGTTAACGTTTTATCCTTTTCCTATTAAGAGTACAAAAGGCTTATCAATAATACTGCATTTGTCATTAAAGATCAGACTAAGCCTTCTGTAAACTACTTCAATGAAAATTTTACAAAATTGTTCATCAGGTATGTTAAGTAAGATAATAAATTGATATTTAAAACACAGTTATAGTCATAGTGCCTTATGATTGAAACTAACATTTTTCCTCTTATTCGTTAGTGGCCTAAGACTCCGTAAAGCCCAAAATATGTTGCTTAATGTCAAGTCATCTTTAAGATCCTTCAGTTTGGTATATTCTTTCCACAATTATTTTCAAGAAAATTCTTTACAGAATAAAGAGTGAAGATATTCCTTCTTTGCTTGAATACAGCAGGGACCTACCGCCACTTTCGTGGAGGTTATCATATGGTGGGAAGAAAGGTTTTCAACAACTAATTAACACTCGTGGTGACATAGCTTTGTGAGAGTTTATAGCAGGGGATCTAACTAGCCTAGGTGTCTGAAATGTACCACTTACCCTGGGGCCTGCAGGATGAGTGAGAGCCAGCTAGGAGAAAGGGACTTGGAGGCCCTCAAGGTTGGCTAGGCTGATCTGTGTATTGATTTAACACATATATATAGTGCTGACAATGTGCCAGACGCTGTTCTAAGAACTTCATGTATATTAACTCATTTATTCTTCCTAACAAGCCTGTGCGCTAGGTACCTTGCCATTTTAATGAAGAACTGATACGCAAGTCACGCAGCCAGCAGATGGAGGAGTCAGATCTATGTTCCAGCCACACTACTATACTGCCGCTTAGGCACCATAGAGCACAGTGAGGTCCTCTCAACAACCTTAGGAGTACAAGTGCTTAGGTTGTCGAGTTAGTGTTACACTAGAAAGCCAGCATGTAAGGCTTTGGAGCAAAGATGTATAGACTAGAAAATGATTCCTGGTAAAGGACTATTTGATAGTATCAGCATAATTTTTAAAAAGGTAGAACGATATGGGCCAGAGATTAGAAAACCAAGAACAAGGGACACACAGGCATTCAGACTCAAGTACTACAGGTTCTCAGTGGCTGTGCATGCTCACAAAGGATTTGGACTCACCCACCTGTCTGAAGCAGCTGGCATTGAGATCTGAATCATCCTGCCATCCCTCCTTGCTATGAAATCAGGATCCCAGCAGCCTTCAGATGGCACTTTAGTTTTCCACACGGTTCCACCTACAAGGGCAGATATGTGGTCGTGGTGTGAGCAGTGTGATCACTGAATTTCTCAAGATGGTCGGTACATTTCCCTCCTGATTTACAAATCGATTCTTGTGAGCTTTCTAATGTGAGGCCACCACTGAGAAAGTGGCCCATTCCTGATGCGCTAACAAAAGCAGAGACCACATCCTGGACTAGTGGACTCATCAGTGCAAATGCTACCCTAAACCCAGCCTTCAGCAGCCAGCCAACCGGCTGTTTTCTGTAACACCTCAGCTTCGTTCGGTATTTTTCTTCAAAATGTCTGCATTTCCTGGTTTAGTTTGAGCCAGCCCTTCTTGCTAGATATGTTATAAACACTAAAATTTTTCAAAGAATTGTAATAGTTCACATTTCCTAAGTATTAACCATATGTTCACAGAAACTTTATAAGGAAGATAATATGTATTTTACAGGTTAGGGAATTGAGGCACAGAGACATCAACCACCTTGCCCAAAGTCACACAGCTTGTACATACTTGCAGAACCAGGATTTGCAGACAGTCTGATTCCAGACCCCCACATTCAGCCACTATGCCTTACTGCCTCTTGAAAGCACATAAGATAGCTGACTTGTGTATTTTTGTGTGAGGACCAACACATTTTACCTTATAGAGAAGTGTATTTTCAGAGGACAAATTGAAGAAAATATTGTGACTTAAATATTTTATCATACCATATCCTGACAATTTTATTTCTTTGGGCAACTACTAATTCAGAATGACAACATAGTTGATTTGTTTGGTTTAACTTTCTTCTTTTTTTTAGATCGTGTCTTTCACAGTAATGAATCTACTAAAAATGTGTATGAAGAAATAGCAGTACCAATCATAGATTCTGCCATACAAGGCTACAATGGTTTGTATTCACTGCAGAAACGTTGTAGTTGGTTTTGGGTGTCTGTTCAACAGTATTGATAGTTTTACACACTCTAGATTCATTTTTAATCTTGCGTGTGTCTGTTTTGTTTCTGCAGGTACTGTATTTGCCTATGGGCAGACTGCTTCAGGAAAAACATATACCATGATGGGTTCAAAAGATTATTTGGGAGTAATACCCAGGGCAATTCATGACATTTTCCAAAAAATTAAGAAGGTAAGTAGCTAAATTTCTAGTACATACAGGTAAAAGTAGTAATCTCTGTCATGAGGAAAGGAAGTTAGGTTTATAGTTCTCTTGATTATCCACAGGAAAAGAAGAAAGGCATAGCATAGATTTCACTTTTCCCCACAAAGTTATTCTATAGAGCTTAAAGTTCTTTCATTCTTTCCCTTGCATCCTGAAGCAGTAATATGCCTGCCAAAAAGTGGGCATTGAGGAACAAGAAATCTCATCCCTGCCTTTGAAGAGCTGCCAGTGATCATTTAGGAGCAGGACCTTAACTAATCAGTTAAGGCTGGTTTCCAATTCATTTTTTCGTTTCTATTTTAATGATTTTTAATGTTCTTATTTGAGCATCTGTTGGTAGGGTTCTATTTTGAGCTTAGAGAGTTGGGCTGGGCACTTTCCTTTTCTAATTCTGTGATACTATACTTTTCATTATTTCTGAAACAATGCTTTTATATTTTTATGTTTATTTTTGTCAATATAGAACCACAGGGGGTTTTTTTGTTTTGTTTTTTGTTTGTTTTACAAAGATAACATCTCAAAGAATATTTTAATGTTTAATATGAGCACATAAGCATTCAGTATTAGGTTTTCATAATTAGATGATCTCTGATGTTTTTACATATTTTTTTCTTCTAGTTTCCTGATAGGGAATTTCTCTTACGTGTGTCTTACATGGAGATATACAATGAAACCATTACAGACTTACTCTGTGACACTCAAAAAATGAAGCCTTTAATAATTCGAGAAGACTTCAATGTGAGTAACAGAGTTAACAGAGTGGCTCAACAAATAGACTGACTTAATGGGGTTATTGTTCACGAACATTTACCTTTAATTTCCATATTTTTTAAAACGTCTCCTGTTTCTATGATTTGTTTTTTGTTTTCTTTCTTAAATGTTTATAGAGATCATCTTTTAAGCAATATGTATTGTTTTTAAATATTGACAGCTGTAATATTTTTGTGTAAGTGTCTACAAACAACAAGATGAAGTATCAGGTTAGAATTTGTCGTGCTTTGGTATAGAAAATAAATTGTAAATATCATAGGTTTACTTGTTATTCTTATACGGAGTAATAGTCCCCGTTTTCCACTTATGACTTCCACAAATGAATGCTATAGTAGTTTGCACCTTCTTTTTGAGATGCAAACTTCTAAGTGACTTCTATTTCTCTGCTCTTCCCATCATTAACCTTGTTTCAGAGGAATGTGTATGTGGCTGATCTCACAGAAGAAGTTGTTTATACACCAGAAATGGCTTTGAAGTGGATCACAAAAGGAGAAAGTAAGACTTTTTGCTATATTTCTTCAAAACACTTGTAAAAACTATTCAATTGAATGTATTTAGGCTTCAGATCACACTTTTCACTTTTAAGCTAAAATAAAAGTTAATGTTTTTCTTTGGATTTTAATATATGCAGCTGAAATATGACTCATTTTTACAGAGAACAGACATTATGGAATTACAAAAATGAATCAAAGAAGCAGTCGTTCTCATACCATTTTTAGGATGGTAGGTAATATTCTCTCTACTTGGTCTCTCCAATTAAGAATACACTAATTTTTCTACAAGTTGCCTTTTCTTTCTAGATTTTGGAAAGCAGAGAGAAAGGTGAACCCTCTAATTGTGAAGGATCTGTCAAGGTGTCCCATTTGGTGAGTGTTGATGAACCATGATGATGTACTCTATGGGCCAAAGCAAAGTTTAATTCAGCTGCTGGATGTTTGGTTTCATAAGAACTGTTAACTGAACTAAATAGGCAAAAACATCTATAAATCGGTAGTTTATTCTCATCAGTAGCATGAGATTACTAGTTAAAATGCAAGAAGAATTCAGGGGATCTTTCTTTCTGTTATGTTGTGGCTGCCATCTCCTAAAATTTAGATGTAAGGACTGTAGGAGTTGAGACCTTTCCTCACCAGTAATGAAAGAGGGTTTGGGGTTTGTTTTTTAATTCACATTTTAAAGTTAAAGTAATTTTGGAATATGGGGATTTTTTTTTTAATTTATTTAGTCTCAGCCAATAGAATTGAGACTTGTGAGATCAACAAAAACCTAGATGGGATGGTTAAAAAATAAATCACATGTTCAAGTTCATTTTCAAGTACAATAAGAAAATATGTTTTATATGATAAACACAATCTTTTAGACTGTAAATCCCTTGAAGAGAAGAGTGATATCTCATAAGTCTTTGTAGCCCCAACACATCGTATGTAGTTTATATTCAATACCTGTTTGTTGAATAAGTGAATATAAGCATTATGCAAACATTCCTTCTTTCCACATAAGTAAATCTCTTATTTCCTTCTTGCTGCACTGGATCAATTCTCTCTTTCTTTTGTGCTTCCTTCCTATTCCTTACCATTATTGCTTTATTCTCTGTCTTCAAGGCCTGAATTCTTGAGCTTGATGTGGGATATGATTTAAGATTATTCTGTTTGATTTGAAAACTTCAGGGAAAAAAGTAATAAATCTATAATATGTTTATTCACTTTTAGATCTTGAAAAATCAGAGTGTTAATTAGTTCATCTCACACAGTATAAAATTTATTTTAATAGACTAGTGTTGCTGTAATTTAACCTTGAAAAACCCCACAAAACCTAACTTCTGTTTTGTTTTTCAAACATGACCTGTGATATTTCACTGTAATTTTAACTTTTCTCTTAATAATTTAGCTTTAATACTCTTGACATATTCAGTGATAGATTTGGTGACTTCTCTCATGTTCTTTGATGCTCTATCACCTAGGGACCTTAGCTACCCTCCAGCCTCCCACTCACTCTAAGTATCTTCTTGGGAAGAAGTCTTCCCAGAGAGTCATTTTCTGGCTCTTTGGAAGGGGCCTTTGTTTGAGTGTCTCCTGGCCTTTCTGGGAGGATAATATTCAGGTTCTCTTAGCTCTGCTCCTTCCCTGTTCCCTTCTGTGACTTCTTTTCCCTACCCTCCTGACAAAAACACAGGAGTGTTCTGTGGCCTTTCTTACTTCCCATGCTTGCCCTCTGATATTATGTTAGCATTTCTCTTTTGATGACAGCCCAATATTTATTTTATCTATTTTATCTAGAGTCTCTGAGTTCTAATTCACATCTTCCTAAAGATTATTATAGCTGTGTGTACCACTGTTATCTCAAACTTTAGTGTGTCTAAAACCAAGTTATTTCTTCATACTGTGGTGCATATTTCTTTTTTCCAGTAGTACCAGCGTTATCCTGGTCACCTAGGCTGGAAACCCAAGTCAGTTTTGCCTCATCTTTTTCTGCCTTCCCTTTTGTCCCATCATCACCATTTCTAACTGATTCCACCCTTTAGCATTCCGCTGGTGTCATATTCAAGTCCTCATCTCTCTTGAATTACTGTACCATTCCACTGGACCTGGCCTCCATGACCTGGTTTTCCTTTCTCAGTCCGTTATGCAGATTTCTGATGTCACTAAGCATCTGTTATGTCACTTCCTTGACAAGATCTGGCCACTCTTAACCAGTCTATCTTGATGTCCTTCTGCTCCACGTGAGCTCCTCTCTTAAAGGGAGATTGGGCTTCTTGGTATCTTTGAACACTCATGCTTGTTCCATCTTTATACCTTAGTTCATGCTGCCTTCACCACCACTTCACCCCTTTATTATGTGTCTAGGTCATCTCTGGTAGATACTGTACAAGAAAGATCAGATTTCTTTGCACATTTTGAAGAAAGAAGTATCTGAGATGGGACTGTAAAGCAGAAGTGTATAAGGACCTGCTCATCCCTGGAAGTCGCCACAGAGAGAAATAATTTACTCTGACTTCCTTTTAATGCATTAAGAATGATTACTGAGGCTTTGCCCTGTTCTGAGCACAGTACTGAGCTCTGAGAAGAAAGGAATAGAGAAGACATCCCTCCATAATTATTGTCTCCACTGCAGCCTCCCCAGCCCAAGCCACTGTCTTCTCCACTCAGATTCCTGCACCAGCCTCCTGACTGGGCTCCTGCTGCCACTCTCGCCCCTCTCCAGTCCATTCTCCACCCGGGGGCCACAGACGGCCCTTCAGAGAGTTAAATCAAGACATGTCACTCTCTTGTTGAAGCCGTCTAATGGCTTCATTGCATTTAGAAAGTCCAGTTCTTACCCTTGCCTAATCTGAGCCCTTCCTACTTCTCTTACCCTGTCTTGTGCCGTCTCTGCTTCACCAGCTCTGCCACGCTGCCCTTTCTCTTTCTTGAACACGCCAAGCTCATTTCTGCTTTGTGGCTGGGTGTGCTGGCTGTTCTTTAATCTGGAGTCTGGGTCCCTTGGTCTTTGCATGGCTGGCTCCCTCTTCTTTGTCACTGCAGATCTTAGCTAAATGGGAGGCCTTCCCCTGCCACCCAGTCCAAAGAACCTACTCTGTCTTTTCCTCTTCCCTCCTCCAGCACTGTTTAAATTGTCTGTATTACCCTCATGGTGATATGTTGCTTATTTGTGTTTTTCTCTGCTCTCACTGACTTCCTCCCCCCATCCCACCCCATGCAGAATGTGAGCTCTCTGAGCACAGGGTCCTTGTTTGTCTGGCTCGCTGCCATGTCCCAGCACCTGACATGCTGCCTGGAACATGATAGGCAGTCACTTGTTTCAGCAATATTTGTGAAATGAAAGAGAGGCCCATGCTTTTAAAGATGCTACAGTGTAGTCAGAGACATAAACAACTACCTCAACACAGTAAGTGCTATCAGTCATATCTGTAAAGACCTCTGGGTACACAGTTGAGAGAGCAGTTCATTCAAGGTGTGGGGAAGGAAGGATCAAGTTGGCAAAGCTGCACTGAGAAGGTAACATGTGCCTTTGGTCCTGAATAGAGAGTAGGGGCAGACTAGAACGTCAGAACTAGCTAAACAAAGGGAATGGCAAAGTGTAGCAGTGCATGAGTTGTGGAGGGCATAGTCAGGAGCTCAGCCAGAGTTAAGAGTAAGAGATGGCCAGAAATAAGGCTAGAGCAACACAAGTGCCAGATTGTGGAGAACTGTGTTCACCATGGTACGATTTTGAACTTGGTGTAGGAAAGTGAACCTATTTTGGCAACATTATAGAGGAGGCATTATAAAGAAGGAACAAGGTGTAGAGGTCAGTTTGACTGAGACAAGGGAAGGCCTAAACAGTGGGGTGAGAGACAAGGAAACACGGGGTATTCAGATAAGCCATGGGTTAAAAATATTCTTTTGGTAGTTTGGATTTTATTATTTCAAGTTACCCTTCCTAAAGGTTTATTTTCCTCTCTTACAGAATTTGGTTGATCTTGCAGGCAGTGAAAGAGCTGCTCAAACAGGCGCTGAAGGTAATGAAAACTTGTGAAATATGTTGGTCTGAATGTCCTCCTGTTCTTTTACAGAATACAAATGCCACCAGGCATTTTAGAAACTAATAAAGTGATGGTGATAATTTTGTGATAAAAGTCTTTAACATAAAGAGCAGCTTCCTTATCTGGCTAGTTATCTACTTTGGGCTGCTGTAGCATCAGTTAAAAAACAAAAATTCTGTAGTTGATGGGTTTATAGCTGGAAAGCTTTCCAGAGTACCATGAACAACGTTATCAGTAAGGAGATTCAGAAAGGTCGCAGGGTACAAAATTAATATACAGACATGAATAACTCATAATACAACAACCAGTTGGAATATTTAATGTAGAAAAAGACCTCGTTTACAATAATGACTTAAAAGATGTAATACCTAGGAAGAAACTCAACAAAAATTGCACAAGACCAAAATAAAGAAAACTTTAAAACAAACCTGAAGGACATACCAAACACTTAAACAAATGGAAAAGCATACTTAGATGGGAAGGTTCAGAACCATAGAGATGTCAAGCCTGTCTCTGTGTTAATTTCCTGCAGCCTGACATAGAGACACTCAGCTGAGTGTGGCTTGTACCTACCAAACCAGTGGATCCTCAGACTTGTGAACGGGAAAAAAATGCCTGTTGTTTTAAGCTGGCTTGTTAAGCAGCAGTATTACAGCCATAGCTGAATAACGTGAGATAACTTTCAGAATGATTCTTGCAGTATTTTTTGTGTACAGGGTAGATTGAACAACTGCATGTCTCTTAGCAGGTGCTGGGTGAATGCATTCTGATACATCCATACAGTGGGATTCCATGCTGTAAAAAAGAATGAAAAAGACCAGTGTTTACTGATAAGATATGTTGCCAAGTGAGAAAATCAAAGTGCAAAATAGTGTGTATAGGGGCTGGCCTGGTGGCAAAGCAGTTAAGTTCTCCCGCTCTGCTTCGGTGGCCGGGGGTTCACAGGTTCCGATCCCAGCGAGGACCTATGCACCACTTATCAAGCCATGCTGTGGCAGCGTCCCATATAAAGTAGAGGAAGATGGGCACGGATGTTAGTCCAGGGCCAATCTTCCTCAGCAAAAAGAGGAGGATTGGCATCAGATGTTAGCTCAGGGCTGATCTTCCTCACACACACACACACACACACACACACACACACACAAAAATAGTGGGTTTACCAACAGATGGAACTGTTTGGTGGTTACCAGGGGCTAGTGGGGTGGGGGGTGGGTGCAAGGGGTAGAGGGATGCACTTATGTGGTGACTGACAATAATGTACGACAAAAATTTCACAATAAAAATAGTGTGTATAGTATGCTACTATTTGTTTAAAAAGGAAAGGAAAAAAGTTAATATATATGAACTTGTATTTCTAAAAATCTCCAGAAGAATAATAAAAGTGGTTTCCTGGTAGAGGGACAGGAACTGGTTGAAAGGAGCATAAAAGTGAGAGAAAGCTTTTTCCTGTGTGCTTTTGTTTGAGCCATGTAAGCATATTAACAGTTTAAAAATGAGAACTTTTTTGGTTGTGAGCCTCTAGGAACTAATTTGGTTGCAAGTCATTAGTTGCCTATATTTGGAGGTTTGGAAAAATAGATTTGAACTGAGGAGTTCGTGGGGCTCTTTTAGGACACGGCTTCCCCTCATTCTTATTCTTTTCTTAGTTATCTTTTTCTTCTTGCTGTTTCGTGGGCGAGAACCTTTCTGATTCATGTCATAGGTGGGAGGGAGAGGGAGAAAGCACCTGCTACCAGTGGTCGTAAAGGTGGGCGCAGATCTAATCTGAAGCCCAGACTGTAGCATCTGACCCTTCAGTTTCTAATTTCTCTCATAACCTACTGATAAGTAAGTTCACCATCTAGTACAGGGGACAATTTTAGTTTTCTTATTTATTTAATAAATGCAGGTGTGCGACTCAAGGAAGGCTGTAATATAAATCGTAGCTTATTTATTTTGGGACAAGTGATCAAGAAACTTAGTGACGAGCAAGTTGGGTAAGTTTATCCCATTGTACATTTACCTATTAATGCTAATGTTTTTCATTAGGTTGAAAATTATGATATTTCACTCAAATAAATGTACTGATTTCTCCCACATGTTCAAAAGCTTCTGTGATTCCGTGAGCATGCGTTGCTTCTTATATGTATGACTGTGACCTACTAAATTTACTTTCTATTTTAAATATTTTTTAGTTAGTAGTTTGGCTCTGCCTCATGTAACCTGTAAAGAATCAATTTTTTAAACTGTAGTTAATTTAAGGTTCTGCATTAAAAACCAACCGCTTTTGTTATATAAAAAGTTTTACTCTTTTTTTTTCCCAAACTCATTTCTCACTAAGTGGTTTCATAAATTATCGAGATAGCAAATTAACACGAATTCTCCAGAATTCCTTGGGAGGAAATGCAAAAACGCGTATTATCTGCACAATTACTCCAGTGTCTTTGGATGAAACCCTGACTACTCTGCAGGTGAGTTTGATTTTTATCTCAACTTAATATGGGGGGAAATTATCTTTCAGAAGAAAAAGTTACCTACTAAAATTAGGTATAGTTTTTTTTTTGATCGACATAACGTACCTGTTAAAATAAAATTGGTGTGTTGTCTACTAAGGAGCATTCTTAATTTTCCCAAACTTCAGTCATTCATATCCCACCTACACAATTTTGTTCTTCAATATTTTACTGAAATTGACTTGATTTTTTCTTTAAATAACTCACTTTTTAAATTTAATTTATTATAAAAGGAAACTTTATATCTGTCCCATAAATGAAAAACTGGTTATCACTTGCAGCAAACAGAAGGTGACCCGAAAAACGGGTGTGTGTGTATTTATAACAAAATAATTTTAAATTCCTGCTAGCGAGTTGTTGTCTGCCTTTGCTCTGAGCCTAAGGCCTGCATTTTCTGTTTTTTAAAAAGAGGAAAAGTGAGGAATGTCAATAGAATATCTATCTCAGTGAAGGATTCAGTGTTATTTAATGGTCACCCTCATGTACCCACTTAAAGTTTCTTCTGGGGGCCGGCCTGGTGGCGTAGTGGTTAAGTTCGCATGCTCCACTTCGGTGGCCCAGGGTTGGCAGGTTCAAATTCCCGGCACAGACCGACATACCACTCATCAAGCCATGCTGTGGCGGCATCCCACGTACAAAAAAATAGAGGAAGATGGGCACAGATGTTAGCCCAGGGCCAATCTTCTTCAGCAAAAAAAGGAAGAGGATTGGCAACAGATGTTAGCTCAGGGCCAAGTTTCCTAACCAAAAAAAAAAAAAAAAAAAAAGTTACTTCTGACACTCATACTCGAAGAAACATTGCTTTAAGTAGGTATTGAGCACTGGATCAAGAGAAACAAAGACAGAAGATAGAGTCCCTGGCTTCACAGAATTTATAGTCTTATAGGGAAAATAAGACCTGTCTTCCAGCATGATTGCCTTGGATTAAGAGTTAACTGGCTAATAAGTAGGACAGAGTTCAAAGGAAGGAGAGAGGCTTTTGACTGGAAGCAAAGCTTCAGAGTAGAGGGAACGTTTGTACTGCACTTTGAGGAGTAGATGGGATTCCAGTGAGCCAGTGTTTGTAGGTTCTCTGTCGGCATCTGTCTTCAAGATATTTCTTTGACTATCCTGAAGGGTATAGTCAGCTAGGGTAAGTTATGGGTATTGTCACAGGGACATAGAATGCTCTGTGTTTACAAGTATTCGGCCACCTGGGAAGAGTATTGATTTTTCTTTACAAAACCTAATTATGAGAAACCT
>CM053538.1:0-34253 GCA_028646465.1 Rhinoceros unicornis
GGTGCGCGCCCGGGATCCGAACTGGCGAACCCCGGGCCGCCGCAGCAGAGCGCACGCACTTATCCGCTTGCGCCACCGGGCCGGCCCCACAGCTAGCTATTTTGAAGAGAGCGTTTTGATGAATTTCTCTTAGATGTTATAACATGCTGATTCAAGGAGATAAAAACTATCACGAAAGTCATGGGCATGGAGAATGAATTCAGTTCAGGTAGCCATGGAATTAGACAGAGGGAAACTGAGAGCTTAGGTGTGGGTGTTCAAAATATTTCCTGATACATCTTTGTAGTTCATTGTTGTGGTAAACTGCACACAGTCTTATTTACTGTTGGAGCCCAGAAGTTTGCTTCTCTGGGCAGGTCAGCAGGTCTGATCCTATAGAAAAGAAGCTAGGAAACACTGCCTGCGTTTCTAATGTAAAGAACTGTTCGCGTTACACCAGGAGACACTTTGGGCTCTTCCCTGCACTATCTGAATAGAAAAAGAGGAAGAGAGGCTTTACCCCATCTGAACAAAGCTGGGACCTTATCTTGAGTTTGAGAGGGTTTGCATGTGACTGAAAACAAAAGTGTTCCCGAGTTTGGATTTGCTTTAACAAGATCTAGTGGCTGGCTTTGATGTTAAAAGTCTTTATTCAAAATTGGCTACCCTTAGTGCTAAGTTCAGAGTGGAGATTTGTCAGTATAAGAGAGAAGAATCCCTTTTGGATTAACTCAGTGAAATACAATATTTGGGAAAATGGTTATATTTGAAGGCCACTTGTTAATATTCTGTTGCCACAGTGACATCTGTTGGTAAATGACTACTTCATGCTATTCTTGATGACTTTTGTTTGAAAGACACACCCTGAGCTTGATAAATAAATGGCAAGCAATAAGATATATTGGAGCATATTAGGAAGCCATTTGGGGTAAATCTAATTCGGCCTGAGTTTGTTTTTCCAAAAGGGGCTGTCACCTGCATTGTGTATCTGCTTTGCCATGTCTCAAAGAGAAGTGTAAATGCCCTTAAGATAAGGATGCATCTTCCAGCCCATTGGAATTGCCTTAAGGATAAGCAATTCTCCCTAGGCTGAGATTTGACTGCTGCACTCATCCTGTGACCACCCAGCTCCAGACAACAGACCTGACACCAGCCACACCCATCGAGACAGCAGACCTGCTCCCCGCTGTGTCCATCAATAGCTATTCTGGCAGGGCAACCTAGCCCAGCGAGCATGTGGCTATTGTAAAAGGGACATTACAATCCTCTGTGATACATGCTCTTTGATGGTATATAACCGCTCTGTACACCTCACTTCCTGGGTGCCCTTCTTTCCTTATTGAAGGAAGGCCCAGGGCCATGGTCGTTAAAAGTTGTCTCATAAGAAATACACCCAAATTTTGATTTATACATTGGTTATGGATTATTTATGTAGACATTTCATGGTGTAGTTGTGACAGGATTTCAGAGAAACCCACCAGAGAGCACCTGGAAACTACACTGAACTGGCATTGGGTACCGTGTTACTCATCTCAATGCCCTAAATGGGAATCTGGGACAAAACTTGTGTGGGAATTATGTGATCCCTACTAGCTGGAACTAAGGGAGATGGGGCATGATGTTATTTCCAGGAGTTGGATTCATACAAAGCTTAGCTCAGCTCTGGGAACCTCTAGAGTCCTATGCAAACTCATTGCTAGACAGCAACTTGCAACTTGGAATCAGAAAGTGCTTCCTCAAAAGAACGTGCTACTGTTCTCAATGCCCTAAATGGGAATAGGGGACAAAACTTGTTGTGGAAATATGTGATCCCTACTAGCCGGAAGTAAGGGAGATGGGGCATGAAATTATTTCCAGGAGTTGGAGTCATACCCAGTACAGCTCTGCTCTGAGAATCTCTGCAAGTCCTATACAAACCTGTTGCTAGACAGCAACTTGCAACTTGGAATCAGAAAGTGCTTTCTCAAAGGAACATGCTATTTCTTCTCAAGGGCGCAAACATTAATATGTGCCAAATCATCTTTAGGAATTATGTGGCCCTTACTAGCTGGAAGTAAGGGAGATGGGGCACGATGTTATTTCCAGGAGTTGGATTCATACAAAGCTTAGCTCAGATCTGGGAATCTCTGCAAGTCCTATGCAAACTTGTTGCTAGACAGCAACTTGCAACTTGGAATCAGAAAGTGTTCCTCAAAGGAACGAGCTACTCTTCTCAATGCCCTAAATGGGAATCTGGGACAAAACTTGTTTTGGGATTATGTGATCCCCAGTAGCTGGAAGTAAGGCAGATGGGGCATGAAGTTATTTCCAGGAATTGTATTCATACCCAGTTTGGATCCGCTCTGGGAATCTCTGCAAGACCTATAGAAACTTGTTGCTAGTCAGCAACTTGCAACTTGGAATCAGAAAGTGCATCCTCAAAGGAACTTGCTATTTTTTGTCAAGGCCCTAAATGGGAATCGGGGAACAAACTTGTTAAGGAATTATGTGATCCTTACCAGCTGGAAGTAAGGGAGATGGGGCATGAAGTTATTTCCAGGAGTTGGATTCATAGGAAGATTAGTTCAGCTCTGGGTATCTCTGCAAGTTCTATGCAAACTTGTTGCTAGACAGCAACTTGCAACTTGGAATTAGAAAGTGCTTCCTCAGGCGGGCCCCATGGCTTAGCGGTTAAGTGCGCGGGCTCCACTGCTGGCGGCCCGGGATTCGGATCCTGGGTGCGCACCGAAGAACAGCTTCTCTGGCCATGCTGAGGCCATGTCCCACATACAGCAACTAGAAGGATGTGCAACCATGACATACAACTATCTACTGGGGCTTTGGGGGAAAAATAAATAAATTAGAAAGTGCTTCCTCAAAGGAATGTGCTACTTCATCTCAAGGCCCTAAACGGAAATCTGTGTCAAAACTTATTTAGGAATTATGTGATCTTTACTAGATGGAAGTCAGGGATATAGGGTATAAAGTTATTTCCAGGAGTTGGAGTCATAGCCAGTACAGCTCAGCTCTGGGAATCATTTCAAGTCCTTTACAAACTTGTTGCTAGACAGCAACTTGCAACTTGGAATCAGAAAGTGCTTCCTCAAAGGAACTTACTATTTCTTCTCAAAACCCTAAATTGGGATCTGTGACAAAACTTGTGTATTAGTTATGTGATCCTTACTAGCTGGAAGTAAGGGAGTTGGTGCATGAAGTTATTTCCAAGAGTTGGATTCATAACCATATTCTCTGAACTCTGGGTATCTTTGCAAGACCTATAGAATTTGTTGCCAGACAGCAACTTGCAACTTGGAATCAGAAAGTGCTTCCTCCAAGGAACGTGCTATTCCTTCTCAAGGCAGTAAATGGTAATCTGTGACAAATCTTGTTTAGGAATTATGTGATCCTTACTAGCTGGATGTAAGGGAGCTGGGGCTTGAAGTTATTTCCAGGAGTTGAAGTCATACCCAGTTTAGCTCAGTTCTGGGAATCTTTGCAAATCCTATACAAACTTGTGTCTAGACAGCAACTTACAACTTGGAATCAGAATGTGCTTTCGCAAAGGAACATGCTATTTCTTCTCAAGGGCGCAAACATTAATATGTGCCAAATCATCCTTAGCAATTATGTGATCCTTACTAGAATTATCTGATCCTTACTAGCTGGAAGGAAGAGAGATGGGGCATGATGTTATTTCCAGGAGTTGTATTCATACCCACTTTGGCTCAGCTCTGGGAATCTTTGCAAGACCTATAGAAAGTTGTTGCTAGACAACAACTTGCATCTTGGAATCAGAAAATGTTACCTCAAAGGAACTTGCTATTTCTTCTCAAGGCACTAAACAGTAATCTGAGACAAATCTTGTGTAGTAATTATGTGAACCTTACTAGCTTGATGTAAGGGAGATGAGGCATGAAGTTATTTCCAGGAGTTGGAGTCATACCCAGTTTAGCTCAGTTCTGGGAATGTTTGCAAGTCCTATACAAACTTCTTGTTAGAGAGCAACTTGCAAATTGGAATCAGATAGTGCTTCCTCAAAGAACGTGCTATTCTTCTCGATGCCCTAAATGGGAATCCGGGACAAAACTTGTTTAGGAATTATGTGATCCTTACTAGCTGGAAGTAAGGGATATGGGGCATAAATTTTTTTCCAGGAGTTGGAGTCATCCCCAGTATAGCTCTGCTTTTGGAATCTCTACAAGTCCTATACTAACTTGTTGCTAGACAGCAACTTGCAACTTGGAATCAGAAAGTGCTTCCTCAAAGGAACTTGTTATTTCTTCTCAACACCCTAAATGGGAACCTGTGAAAAACTTGTTTAGGTATTATGTCATCCTTACTAGCTGGAAGTAAGAGAGATGGGGCATGAAGTTATTTCCAGGAGTTGGATTCACACCAAGTATAGCTCAGCTCTGGAAATCTCTGCATGTCCTATAGAAACTTGTTGCTAGACAGCAACTTGCAACTTGGAATCAGAAAGTGCTTCCTCAAAGGAACTTCCTATTTCTTCTCAATGCCCTAAATGGGCATCTGTGAAAAAACTTGTTAAGTAATTATGTGATCCTTACCAGCTGGAAGTAAGCGAGATTGGGCATGAAGTTATTTGCAGGAGTTGGATTCATACAAAGTTTTGTTCAGCTCTGGGAATCTCTGCAAGTTCTATGCAAACTTGTTGCTAGACAGCAACTTGCAACTTGGAATCAGAAAGTGCTTTCTCAATGGAACCTGCTATTTTTTTTCAAGGCCCCAAAATGAGATCTGTGACAAAACTTGTTTAGGTATTATATGATCCTTACTTTCTGGAAGCTAGTGAGACGGGAGATGAAGTTATTTCCAGGAGTTGATGACACACCCATTTTATCTCATCTCTGAGAATCACTGCAAGCCCTTTACAAACTTTTTCGTAGACAGCAATTGCAACTTGTAATGAGAAATTGCTTCCTCAAAGGAACATGCTATTTCTTCTCAAGGCCCCAAACATTAATCTGTGTCAAAACTTGTTTAGTTATTATGTGATCTTACTAGCTGGAAGAAAGGGAGATATGGCCTGAAGTTATTTCCAGGAGTTGGTGTCATACCTTGTTTCGCTCATCTGTGGGAACACTGCAAGTCCTATACAAACTTGTTGCTAGACAGCCACTTGCAACTTGGAATAGGAAAGTACTTCCTCAAAGGAATGTGCTATTTCTTCTCAAGGCCCCAAACATTAATCTGTTCCAAAACTTCTTTAGGTATTATGTGATCCTTACTAGCTGGATGTAAGGTAGATGTGGCATCAAGTTATTTCCAGGAATGGGTGTTATTCATAATTTAGCTCAGCTGTAGTAACATTTCCCACTCACATAGAAACTTGGTCATAGACATTTACTTGCAAGCCGGGATCAGAAATTGCCTTCTCAAAGGAACGTGAGATTCCTTCTCAAGTCTCAAAATGACAATATGTTCAAAACCTGGTTTAGGAATGTAATCCTTTAAATCTGGAAGAAAGAGAGATTGTGTACAAAGTTATTTACAGGAATGAGTGTTATACATAGTTTAGCTCAGCTGTGGTAACCATTGCAACACATTTACAAAATGGTCCCCAACAGCTACTTAGAAACTGGGTTAGGAAGAAACTTTCCATAAGAATTGTGACTGTGATGCTTTCTGAAGACATTGAACCATAAAGTTTCAAAATTTGTATAGGAAGTTGGTCCTTAACAGCTGGAGCAAAGAGTGATTGTGCAAGAAGTTATTTATAAGAATGGGTTTTATATATAGTTTAGGACCACTTTTGTAATGATTGTAACTCATACAGCAAGCTGTTTCTAAGCAGCTACTTAAAAGCCTTTTCAGGGCCAGCCCCGTGGCTTAGCTGTTGAGTGCACACGCTCCACTGCTGGTGGCCCAGGTTCAGATCCCTGGAATGCACCAATGCACCGCTTCTCTGGCCATGCTGGGGCCACGTCCCACATACAGCAACTAGAAGGATGTGCAACTATGACATACAGCTACCTACTGGTGTTTTGGGGAACAAAAAAAAAAAGGAGGAGGATTGGCAATAGATATTGGCTCAGAGCCGGTCTTCCTCAACAAAAAGAAGAGGATTAGCACAGAAGTTAGCTCAGGGCTGATCTTAAAAAAAAAAAAAAGCCATTTTCAGCAAGAACGTTTTCTAAGGAATATGAGAGAGATGTTTTCTGTAGGCACTGAACTGCATTGGTTCAAATCTGCTTTAAGAAGATGATCCTTAAGAGCTATAGAGAAGCATTATTGTGCATGAAGTCATTTCCTTGAATAAGTGTTATATTCAGTTTAGCTCAGCTGTGGTAATGATTTGAACTTATATGCAAAGATGTTCCTAAACAGCTACTTACAAGAAGGGGTTTAGTATGAGCATCCTGTAAGCAACGTGAGTGAGATGCTTTCCGAAGGTGCTGAACTGCAATGTTTCAAAACTGCTGTAGGAAGGTGATCCTTAACAGGTCAAAGAAAGAGTGATTATGTACAAAGTTATTTCCAGGAATGGGTGTTGTACATATTTTATCTCAACTGTAAGAAAGGATTACAACTCATATGCAAAGATGTTCCTCAACAGCTACTTAAAAACTCCATTTCAGATATAGCTTTCTCTAAGGAATGTGAGTCAGATTCTTTCTCATGGCCCTAAATGGCAATGTTCCAAAACTGCTTTGGGTAGATGATCCTGAATAACTAGAAGAAAGAGTGATTGTGCACTAACATATTTCCAGGAATGTTTGTTATACTTAATTTAGCTCAGCTGTAGTTATGATTGAAACTCATATACAAAGATGTTCCTAAACAGCTACTGACAAGCCAGGTTCAGAAACAGTGTTCTCTAAGGAATGTGAGTGAGATGTCTTCTGTAGGCACTGAAGTGCAATGGTTCAAATGGCATTAGGAAGATAATCCTTAAAAGTTAGAAAGAAGAGTGTTTGTGCAGGGCCGGCCCCGTGGCTTAGCGGTTAAGTGCGCGCGCTCCGCTGCTGGCGGCCTGGGTTCGGATCCCAGGCGTGCACCGACGCACCGCTTCTCCGGCCATGCTGAGGCCGCGTCCCACATACAGCAACTAGAAGGATGTGCAGCTATGAAAGACAACTATCTACTGGGGGTTTGGGGGAAAAATAAATAAATAAAATCTTTAAAAAAAAAAAAAAAGAGTGTTTGTGCATGAAGTCATTTCCAGAAATGGGTGTTATACATAGTTTAGCTTAGCTGTAATAAAGATTGGAACTCATATACAAGGTTGTTCCTAAAAAGCTACTTACAAGCCGACTCAGAATGTGCCTTCTCTAAGCAATGAAATGTTCTTTCTGAAGGCCGTAACTGCAATGTTCCAAAACTGTTTTAGGAATACTTTCCTTAACAGCTAGAAAGAAGTAAGACTGTGCACCAATTTATTTCCCGGAAATTTTGTTATACATAGTTTAGTTCTGTTGAAGTAAAGATTACAACTCATATAAGAGTTTCTAAACATTACTTAAATATGCTGAGTTCAGAAAGAGCATGCTCTATGGAATGTGACTGAGATGCTTTAAGAAGGTGCTGAACTGCAATGTTTCAAAACTACTTGAGGAAGTTGATCCTTAACAGCTAGAAGAAATAGTGACTGTGCTTGAAGGTATTTCCTGGAATGGCTGTTACTCATAGTTTAGTTCAACTGTAGTAAAGATTGGAACTCATACATAAAGTTGTTCCTAAACTGCTACTTGCAAGCTGAGTTGAGAAAGTGACTTCTTTAAGGAATGTAAGACTCTTTCTGAAGGAACTCAACTGCAGTGCTTCAAAACTGCTTCAGAAAGACGATCTTTAAGAGCTAGAAGCAAGAGTGATTCTCTATGAAGTTATTTCCAGAAATGGGTGTCATACATGGTTTGACTCAGCTGTTGTAAAGATTTCAACTCATATACAAAGATGTTCCTAAACATCTTCTTATAAGCAGGATTACGAAGGTCTGTTCCATAAGGAATGTGAGTGAGATGCTTTCTGAAGGCCCTAAACTACAATGTTCCAAAACTGCTTTAGGAAAATGATCCTTAACAGCAAGAAGAAAGAGTGATTGTGTACCATGTTATTTCCTGGAATGAATGTTATACATAGTTTAGCTCAGCTGTTGTAATTATTGCAACTCATATACAAAAATGTTCCCAAACAAATACTTAAAATCTGGGTCAGAAAGAGCATTCTCTAAGGAATGTGAGTGAGATGGTTTCTGAAGGCACTGAACTGCAAGGCTTCATAACTGCTTTAGGAAGATTTTCCTTAAGAGCCAGAAGCATGAAGGATTGTGCCAAAGTTATTTCCAGGAACGGGTGTTAGACATAGTTTAGCTCAGCAGTAGTGAAGTTTACAACTCACATGCAAAGATCTTCCTAAATAGCTACTTACAAGTAGGGTTTACACAGAGCATTCTTTATTGAATTTAAGTGAAAATCTATCTGAATGCCCTGTACAGCAATGTTCTCAAAGTGTTATATGAAGATGATACTTAAGAAGTAGAAGCAAGAGTGTTTGTCCACATTGTTAATTCATGGCTGCATGTTACAGACATTCTGTCACAGCTGTAGTGAAAACTTGGGATCTCATATACAAAGAGCTTCTTTTTTTTTTTTGTGAGGAGGACTAGCCCTGAGCTAACATCCGATACCAATCTTTCCCTTTTTTCTTGGGCTAACATCTGTGCCCATCCTCCTCTACTTTATATGGGACACCGCCACAGCATGGCTTAGCAAGCAGTGCATCGGTTTGTGCCCGGGATCCAAACCTGCGAATCCCGGGCCACCGCAGTGGAGTGCACACAGTTAACCGCTGCGCCACTGGGCCAGCCCCACAAAGAGCTACTTAAACAGCTACTTACAAGCTGTGTTCAGACAGAGCATTCTTTAATGAATGTGAGTGAGAATTGTCTGAATGCCCTGTACTGTAAAGTTCTCAAAGTGTTATATGAAGGCGATCCTTTAGAGGTAGAAGCCTTGGAATTACCCCATCAGGACAACAGCCCATGTGCCACCACTGGGGCCTCCAGCCTCACAATGACCCTCATGGTGTTTAAGCGATGGGCCTGTGGTGCTCTGAGCAACTGGGTGTGCTCCATTGCAGTGGCTGGGAACAGGTGAAGCTACAATGGTTTCACATTTGTTTCAGCTGTGTCTCACATCACCCTTCAACACTTCCATTCACGTCACTACTGGTGTTCTTTTGTAGCACTGGTTTGTCCCTATTTGTCAACAGCAGACTGGGGAGGAAGTCAAGGCTGCACCACCACCAGCTGGTTCATCCCAGACCTCACTTCTACATCAAAAACAAACACACATGGCCTCATGTCACACCCACCAAGATTCGACTCCAGGGGGAGGAAAGGCTTTTTCAAGTCTAAAGGCTGAGACAGGCATGCCCAAGGAGTGAGTGTGGCCATAGTAGGCAGGGCACCTAGGGAGCAGGGACCCCAGTGGGCAGGTCCCAGCCTCTTCTCTAGAGTCAGGAAAGACTGGCCTACCAAGTGCCTAGGGAACAACACTTGGGAGAAAGCCACGATTAAGGGCATGAGATAGCGACTCTTCTGGCCCTCACCTTGAGAGCACAGGTACCATGCAGAGGGAGAGGAGAACCTTCTGGATCCCTTGCTTTGTCCAAAGAAGGCCAGCTGGCACAGCCACCTCAGTCAGGACCCTGTCAGGGGAACAACTTCTAGAGAAAATAGCTCAGGCACACTGAGTTCCTATTGGCTTCAGCTGTGTCTCCCAAACCCCTTCAACACTTTTGCTCAGCTCGCCGGCCACTTCCCTTCTTCAGAAGCGGTGGTCTGGCACTGTTTGCCAAAAGCAGACTGGGGCAGGACGTCAAAGCTCTGCCTCTGCCAGTTGGTTTGTCTGGGGCCTCATCTCTTCCTAGAAAGACAAAACCATGGCCTCCCCCAACCCCCACACCTTTTGTCTCCATCCAGGCAGAGGAAAGGCTCTGTGGAGTCAGAAGGGCCTCGGCAGGCATGCCCAAAGCAGTGAATAGGGCCCTGGAAGGAAGGAGGCCAAGGGAGCAGGGGCCCCACCCACCATGCCATTCTGTCGACAGGTCCCAGCCTCTTCTCTGGATTCAGGAAGGCCTGGCCTTCCAAGTGCCTGGGGGCATGACTCTTGGGAGAAATGCGTGATTGAGGCATGAGATAGGCCCTCACCCAGAGTGCACAGGTGCCACGCAGAGGGAGAGGAGCACCCTCTGGCTCACCTCCTCTATCCAAAGGAGGCCGGCCAGCACAGCCACCAGAGCCAGGACCCTTCAGGGGGACAAGTTCCAGAGGAAAGAGCCTTGGGTCATGCAATTTTTCTGGGGGGTGTGTTCAGTCCCCTCAGAGGAGGAAGCCACCTGGCAACCAGTGTGCCCAACCTGGGATCTGGTGGCCTGTCACACCCACATCCCTGCCCTGCTGGGCATGCCCTGCCTACCGAGAGAGGAGGATGGTCCTGGCAGTGGTGACTGGAGGGTGGCTGGTGGTGAGAGAGGCACTCAAGTGTCCTGAGATGCACTGGGAGAGGCAGGTCCAGTGATATGGCACCTGGAATTGGGCTGCATCTGGCCAGGTCTAAGGGAGGGACCCATCTCAGGGTCAACAGACTGAGGGATGCCACGACCGTTCACTTAGAGCAGACTCCAGGCTCTTCTTCACCCCTGCCTCTCTGGCTATGTTGCCATCCCCCACCCCAATCTGAACCATTTCCCATGCATCTGGGTCCAGATGGAACACCACAGAGGTGACGGGGGAACTCGCCTCTCACCTGCCTTGAGCCAGTGGCCCACACTGTGGTGGTGCTGGCCCCAGGGTTGGGGTGGTGCTTGTGAGGCAGGGTTAAGGGTAGGTGTAGGATTAAGCTTAGGTTTAGCGTCAGGGTGTGGGTGATGAACAGGGTCAGGATCTGAGGAAGATTTAGTGTTATGGTAAGTTTTAGGGTCAGTAATAGGTTCGTGGTCATGGTCAGCAGTAGTTTTAAATGTAGGGGTAGTGTTAGGTATAGGGTTAGGGTTAGAGTTAGGGGGATGGTCAGGGTCTGGGTCAGGGTCAAGTGTAGGTTCAGGTGTAGGGGAAGAGGTAGGGGTTTTGGTAGGGGTAGGGTTAAGGTTAGGTTCTGGGGCAAGGTCAGGGTCATGGTCTGGGTGTGGGTCATAGAGTACTTGCATGGGTAGGGTTTGATGTAGGGTTAGAGTCAATTTCGGGGTCAAGGTCAGGGAAAGGATAGATTTAAGGGTAGGTGCAGTGGTAGATGTAGGGTTAGGTGTACAGTTAGGGGTAGGGGAAGGGTTAGGGTTAGGGTTAGGTTAGGTTCCAGGTCAGGGTCAGGGTCAGGGTCATGGACCTTGGTGGGCATAGGGTTAGGTGTAGGGGTAGGGTTAGGGTTAGGATCAGAGTCATGGTCAGGGTCAGTGTCAGGGATTGGGGTATGGGTCCAGGAAGGGGTATGGGTAGAATCAAGGTCATTGTCAATGTCACAGTCACAGTTAAGGGAAGATGTAGGTGTAAGTTCAGGGTTAGGGTTAGGTTTATGTCTGCGGTAGGATCAGGGTAAGAGTCAGGTTCAGAGTCAGAGACAGGGGTAGGGTTAGGGTGTGGGTCAAGTTCTGGGTCAGGGTTGGTGGGAGGTTGAGGAGTAGTGATAAGGGTAGGTGTAAGTTTAAGGTTAGGATTTGGTTTAGCATCAGGGTCAGGTTCAGGGCCTGGGTCAGTGTCAATGTCAAGGGTGGGGTATGTGTAGGGGTAGGGTTATGTTTAGGGGTAGGGTTGGGGAAGGGCTAAGTGTAAGGTTAGGTTTAGGGTTAGGGTTAGTGTCAGTGTCAGGGTCAGGGGTACTGGTATGGGTAGGGATATATATAGGTGTAGGTTTAGGTGTAGGTGAGGGTCACAGTCAGGGATAGAGTCTGGGGTAGGGTTACAGATAGGTGTAGGGGTTGGGGTAGGATTAGGGTAAGGGTCAGAGTCAGAGTCAGGTTCAGGTTCAGTGGCAGGGGTAGTGTCAGTTGCAGATTTAGGGGTAGGGTTAGGGATAGCATTAGGGTTAAGGTAGGGTCAGCGTTAGGGTCAGTGGTAGGGTTCAGTGTAGGGCTGGGGTAGGTGTAGGGTTAGGATTAGGTTCAGGGTCAGAGACAGGGTCAGGGTCAGGATCAGGGCCAGTGTCAGTGTCAAGGGTAGGGATAGGGGTAGGTGTAGGGATACAGTTAGGGTTAGAGTTAGGTGTAGGGTCTGGGTCAGTGTCAGGGTCAGGATTAGGGTTCGGGTTAGGCTTAGCATCAGGATCAGTGTTAGGGTCAGGGTTAGGGGTAGGGGTAGGGATGGGTTCAGAGTCATTGTCAGGGTCAGTGCCATGTGTATGAGTAGGCGTAGGCTCTGGGTAGGGTCAGGGGCAGGGCCAGGGTCTGGGGTAACGATAGGTGTAGGGTAGTAGTAGGGTTAGGCTCAGGGTTAGCATCAGAGTCAGGGTCACTTTCAATTTCAGGGGTAAGGGTAGGACTAGAGGTATGGGTGGATTTAGGGTTAGGGTCAGTGTCAAGACCAGGGTCAGTGGTAGTGGTAGGGGCAGTGATGGGGTAGGAGGCCAGGTAGGGACAGTGTTACGTTTATGGTTAGGGTCCAGGTCTGGGTCTGTGTCAGGATCCTGGTCAGGGTCAGGGATAGGGGTAGTGTTAGCTGTAGGGTTAGGGTTAGGGTTATGGTCAGGGTAACAGTCAGGGTCAGGCTCTGGGGTAGGGCTAGGTGTAGGTGTGGGGATAGCAGTATGCTTGGAATTAGTGTTAGGGTTAGAGTTCAGTTGAGGGTCAGGGTCAGGGTCAGTGGTATAGGTACTGGTAGGGGTAGGGTTAGGGGTAGGGTCAGTGTCAGGGTCATGAATGAGGTAGGGGTAGGTGTAGAGGGTGGGTAGGTGTAGGGTTAGGGTCAAGGTCAGGGCCAGGGTCAGAGTTATGGGTAGGTGTAGTGGTAGGGGTAGGGGTGGGGTTAGTGGTAGGTTTATGGTTAGGTTTAGGGTTAGGCTCAAGTTCAGGGTCAGTGGTAGGAGTAGGGTTAAGGGTAGGGGTAGAGATAGGGTCTGGTGTAGGTTAAATGTCACCATCAGGGTGAGAGTTAAGGTCTAGGTCAGAGTCAGTGTCAGAGGTAGGGTCAGGGGTACCTGTAGGTGTAGGGGTTGGGTTAGGGATTGGAGTAGGGTTAGGGTTAGGTTCAGGGAAAGGGTCATGGTCAGGGTCATGGTCAGTGGTAGGCATAGGTAGAGGGGTAGGGTTATGGTTAGGGTTAGGGTCAGTGTCATGGTCACAGTCTGTGGTGGGGCTAGGGAAAAGGCAGGTGTAGGGTTAGATTTAGGGTTAGTGTTAGGATAAGGTTTGGTTTAGGGTCAAGGTAGGGGTCAGGGTCCGGGTCAGCAGTAGTGGTAGTGGTAGGGGTATCTGTAGGGGTCAGTGTCCCCCCACTGTAGGAGTAGAATTAGGGTAAGGATTTGGATCAGGGTCCAGGTCAGGGTCAGGGGTAGAGCTAGGTGGAGAGGTAGGGGTAGGTGTAGGGGTTAGGTTAGGGTTAGGGATAAGGCCAAGGTCAGGGTCAGGGTCAGTGTAGGGGTAGTTTTGGTGGTAGGGCTAGGAGTAGGGGTGAAGGTTGTGTTAGGTTTAGTGTCAGGTTCAGGGGTATGGGCAGTGGTAGGGGTAGAGGTTGTGGTAGGACCAGGGTCAGGGGTAAGGGTAGGTGTAGGCATAGGGGTAGTTTAGGTTTAGGGTTTGTTAAGGGTCAGGGTCAGGGTCAGTGTCTGGGTCAGAGGTGGGGTAAGGATAGATGTAGGTGTAGAGGTAGGGGTAAGGGTAGGTGTGGGTTAAATGTCATGGTAAGTGTCAGGGTTAGTGTCAGGGTCAGGGTCAGGGATAGGGTCTGGTGTAGGGGTAGGTGTCAGAGTAGGGGTAGATGTAGGGTTAGGGTTAGGGTTTGGTTAGGGTCATGGTCAGTGTCAAGGTCAGGGGTAGGAGTAGGGCTAGTTTTAGGGTTAAGGTCCGGGTCAGAGTCAGAGTCATGGTCAGGGTTAGGCCTAGGGTTAGGTGTAGTGGTAGGAGTAGGGTTAGGGTTAGGGTCTGGGTCAGGGTCAGGGTCAGTGTAAGGTTCAGGGTCAGAGTTTGGGTCAGGTTAGGGTTAGAGTCAGGGTCAGGGTCGGAGTCGGGTGTAGGATAAGTGGTAGGGGTAGGTATAGGCATATAGGTTGCAGTACGGTTAAGATTAGGGTCAGGGTGAGGTACAGGGTTTAGGGTAGTTGTATGTTAGTGTTATGGTCATGGTCAGGGTAAGGACTGGACCCAGGGTAGTGGTAGGTGTAGGGTTAGGTGTACAGTAAGTGTTAGGCTTGGGGTTAGGATGTAGGGTTAGGTTTAGGTTTAGGTTTAGAGTTAGTGTCCTTTCAGGGTCAAGTCTTGGTCAGTGTCAGGGGCCGGGGTAGGGGTAGGGTTAGGGGTATAATTAGGGGTAGAGTCACGGTTAGGGTCACAGTCAGAGTCCAGGTCATGGTCAAGGGAAGGGTTAGGAGTAGGGGTAGGGGTATGTTTAGGGTCAGGTTCAGGGTCCAGATCAACATTACACGTAGTGGTAGGTGTAGGGTCAGGGTTAGGGTTAGTTGTAGGGGTAGTTGTAGGACTAAGGTGTTAGGGTTAGCATCAGCGTCAGGGACAGTGTTAAGGGTAGGGTCAGGCATAGGGTTAGTGGTAAGTTTAGGGGTACTGATAGGTTAGGGACGGTGGTAGAGTTAGGGTTAGGGTTATAATCAGGGTCAGGGTCAGGTTTGGAGTCCGAGTTAGTGGTAGTAGTAGGTGTAGGGGAAGGGTTAGTGTTAGGGTTAGGGACAGGGTCAGGTCATGGGTAGGGGTAGATGTAGGGGTAGAGGTAGGGTTATTGTTAGGGCTAGGGTTAAGGGTTAGTGTTAGGTTAGCCTTAGGGTTAGGGTTAGTGTCAGGGTCAGGTTGTGGGTCAGTGTCATGGTCAGTGGTGGGGATAGAGGTAGGGGTTGAGGTAAGGGTAGGGGTAGGGTCAGGTGTAGGTACAGCATCAGAGTCAGGGTCCTGGTCAGGGTCAGGTGTAGCAGTAGGGGTAGGGGTAGGTGTAGGGGTATGGTTAGAGTCAGGGTCAGGGTCAGGGGCATGTGTAGGTTAGGGGTAGGGGTAAAGGTATGCTCAGCATCAGAGTCGGGGTCTGGCATAGGGTTGGGTGTTGGGGTAGGGGTAGGGGTATGGTTAGTGTAGGGTTAGGTACAGGAGCAATGTCAGGGTCAGGGGTAGGGATAGCATCAAGGTCAGTGTCAGGTTCAGGGTCAGGAATAGGGGTAGGGGGATGTGTAGGTGTAGGGTCAGGGGTAGGTGTAGGTTAGGGTCAGGGACAGGGTCAGTGCCAGGGTCAGGGTTATGGTCAGAGATAGGGTTAAGGGTAAGGGTAGGGATAAGGTTAGGTGTAGTGGTAGGGTCAGTGTCTAGGGCAGCATCACGGTCAGGGGTAGAGTTTAGGGTTAGGGTCAGGGTCAGGGTCAGGGGTACTGACTGGTGTAAAGGTAGGAGAAGGGTTAGGGTTATGGTTAGTGTCAGAGTCAGGGCCAGTGTCAGGGTTAGAGTAAGGGTTAGGGTCAGGTTCAGGATCACAGTTAGGATCAGTTTTAGGGTCAGAATCATGGGTAGGGTAAGGGTTGGGGTAGGGTAAGTGTAGGGCTAGGGTTATGGTTAGGGTTAGCATTAGGTTTAGGGTCAGGGTCTTGGTCAGGGTTAGGGTCAAGGTCTGGAGTAGGGGTAGGGTTATGGGAAGGGTAAGCGTTAGGGTTAGAGTCAGAGTCAACATCAGGGTCAGGGTCAGAGTCAGGGGTATGTGTACGGTTAGGGGTAGGTGTAGGGGTAGGAGTAAGTATAGGGGTAGGGTTAGGGTTAGTTTTAGGGGGTGGGGTAGGGGTAGGGGTATGGGTAGGTTTGGGATTATGGTTAGGGTTAGTGTTAGGATCCATGTCAGGGTCCCAGTAATGGTCAGGGGTAGTGCTAGGTGTAGGGGTAGCGGTAGGGATAGGAATAGTGTTAGGTTTATGGTTGGTGCTAGGTTTTACATTTAGGGGTCAGGATAGTGGTAGGGGTAGGGGTAGGTGTAGGTTTAGAGTTAGGGTTAGTGTCAGGGTCAGGTTCGTGTTCTCGCATAAGGGTAGGGCTAGGGGTAGTGTTAATGATCGGTTTAGGGTTTGGTTCAATGTCGGGTCAGGATCAGTGTTAGAGTCAGGGTCAAGTTCAGGTTGAGGGGCAGGGGTAGTAGTAGGGTTAGTGGTAGGGGAAGGGTTAGGTGCAGGGTAGGGTTAAGGATAGGATTAGGGTCAGCGTCAAGTTCAGGGTCACAGTCAGGGTCAGGGGTAGGGTCAGAGGTAGGAGTAGCTATAGGGTTAGGATAGGGGTAGCTGTAGGCTTTGGTTTAGTGTTAGGGTTAGGGTCAGGATCAGGGTCAGGGTCAGGGTCAGGGGTAGAGGTTGCGGTAGTGGTAGGATTAGAGTTAGTGTTCAGGTCAGGCTCAGAGTCATGGTCAAGTTCAGTTTCAGGGTCTTTGTCTGGGTCATTGTCAGGATCAGTGCCAGAGTCAGGGTAAAGGTTAGGGTCTGGGGTAGGTGTATGGGTAGGTTGTAGAGATAGGGGTAGGTGTAGGGTTAGGGTTAGGTTCTGGATAAGAGTTAGGGGTAAAAGTATGGTTAGTGTTAGGGTTGGGGTTAGAGTTAGATTTTGTTTCAGGGTCAGGGTGGGGTAAGGATTTGTGGTAGGGGTTAGGTTTAGGGTTGTGGTTAGTCTTAGTGTCAGTGTGAGGGTCAGGGTCTGAAGTAGGGGTAGAGATAGGTGTTAAGGTTCGTGTTATGGTTAGGATTAGGGTCAGGGTCCTGGTCAGGATCTGGGTCAGGGTCAGTATTAGGGGTAGGGGTAGGTGTGGGGATAGGGGTAGTATTAGAGGTAGGGCTTGGGTTAGGGTTAGGGGTTAGGGTTAGGGTTACATTTAGTTGTAGCGGTACGGGTAGGGGTAGGTTAGGGGTTAGGGGTTAAGTTTAAAGGTAGGGGTGGGGTTGGTGTAGGTGTAAAGGTAGGGTTAGATTCTAGTTCAGGGTCAGGGTCAGGGTCAGGGTCAGGGTAAGGGTTAGGGTCTGGAGTAGGCATAGGGCTAGTGATGGGGTAGGTGTAGGGGTACTGTTAGGGTTAGGGTCAAGGTCAGATGTAGGGGTATGGTTATGTTTAATGTTAAGCTTATGATTAGGGTGAGGGTCAGGGTCAGTTTCAGGGGTAGGCGTAGGGGTAGGGGTTTAGGTAGGTTTCAGGGTAGGGTTAGGGTTAGGGTTAGGGTTAAGTTTTGTGTCAGGGTCAGGTTCAGGGTCAGGGTTGGGGGTAGACGTAGGGCTAGGGTTAGGGTTAAGGTTAGAGTTAGGATTAGAGTCAGGGCCAGGGTCAGATTTAGAGTCAGTGTCTGGATCGTGATCAGGTTCAGGGTCAGGGTCAGGTGTAGGGGTAGGGGTAGCAATAGGATTAGGGATCGGATTAATGTCTGGTTCACGATCAGGGTCAGGCTTAGGGTTAGGGTTAGAATCAGGGTCAGGGTCAGGGTCAAGTGTAGGGTCAGGCGTAGTCGTAGGGTTAGGAGTAGGGGTAAAGGTAGGCGTAGGCATAGGGTTAGAGTTAGGGTCAGTGTCACTGTCAAGGTCAAGGTCAGGGTAAGGGTCATGGGTAGGGTCAGGAGTAGGGTTGAGGTAGAGTTAGGGGTAGTGGTAGGGTTGGGTTTAGGCTTAGAGTTATGGTCACAGTCAGGATCAAGGTCGATGTCAGGAGTAGGGTTAGGGGTAGTAGTAGGCATAGATATAGCAATAAGGTTAGAGATAGGGTTTTGGTTAGGGTTAGAGTTAGTGGTAGGTGTTGGTGTAGGGATAGGAATAGGGTTAGGGGTAAGGGTTTGGTTAAGTTAGGGGTTCGGGGTTAGGGTTAGACTTAGAGGTAGTAGTAGTGGTAGGTGTAGAGTTAAGGTTAGGGTAGGGGTTAGGGGTTAGGGTTGGGGCAGAGGTAGGGGTAGGGTTAGGATTAGGATTATGGTCAGGGTAAGGGTCACGGTCAGTTTCAGGGGTGGTGTAAGGGGTTGGGGTTGTGTTAGGGTTCGTTTTAGGGGTAAGTTCATGTTCAGGGTGAGGGTCAGGGTTAGAGTCAGGTTAAGGCTCTGAGTCAGGTTCAGCAGGTAGGCATAGTTACAGGGGTAGTGTTAGAGTTAGCTTTAGAGTTAAGGTCTGCGTCAGGGGTAAGGTCAGGGACAGGGGTAGGAGTAGGTGTTGGGGTAGGTGTAAGAGTAGGTTTAGGGACAGAGTTAGGGTTAGGTGTTAGAGTTAGTAGTAGCTTTAGTTGTAGGTTAGGTGTCAGGTTAGGGGTAGGGATTGGTTTAGGGTAAGGGTTAGGGGTTAGGGTTAGTGGTAGGGGTGTGATAGGTGTAGGTGTAAGGGTAGGGGTTGGGTTAGGGTTAGGGTTATGGTAGTGGTTAGGGTTTAGGGTAAAGGGTAGGGGGAGACGGAGGGATAGGGGTAGCAATAGGGCTTGGGGTAAGGTTAGAGTTAGGGTTTGGGTTAGTGTCAGGATCAGTGTAAGGGTCAGGGTCAGAGGTAGATGTAGGGTTTTAGGGGTAGTGTTGGGATCGATTTAGTGTTAGGTTCAAGGTCAGTGTCAGGGTTAGTGTTTGGTTTAGGGTTAGGTTTTGGTTTAGGGTCAGGGTAAGTGGTAGGGGTCCAGGTAGGGTTAGGTGTAGGTAGCATCAGGTGTAAGGTTATGGGAAGGGTTAGGGTCAGAGTCAGGCTCAGGTTCATGCTCCGGGGTAGAGGTATGGGTAGGAGTAGGGTAAGGGGTAGGGTCCAGGTCAGGGTAAGGTTCTGGGTCATGGTTAGTTTCAGGGGAAGGGGTAGGGGTAGGGATAGTGGTAGGGGTAGGGGTATGGTTAGGGTTAGGTTCACACTCAGGGTCAGAGTCAGGTGTAAGGGTAGTGTTAGGGTTAGTGTAGGTGTAGGGGCATGATTAGGATTAGGGTTAGGGTCAGGGTCAAGGTCAGAATCGGGTAGGGTCAGGGGTATGGGTAGGGTTAGGATTTGGGTCAGGGTTAGGGTCAAGTGTAGAAAAGGGTGTAGGTGTAGTGGTAGAGGTAGGGTAAGGTTTAGGGTTAGGGTTAGGGTCAGTGTCAGGGTCATGGTCATGGTCTAGGGTAGGGGTAGTGGTAGGGGAAGGGGTATGTCTAGTGTCTTGGTCAGGTTCAGGGTAAGGTTAAGGGTCAGAGGTGGGGTTAGGGTAAGAGTTAGAGTCAGGGTCAGGCTCAGGGTCCGGTTCATGGGTAGGGGTAAGGTTGGGTTAGGGTTGGGATTAGGTTTAGGGTTATATTTAGGTTTAGAGCTTAGGGTTAGTGTTGATGTTATAGTTATGTTTAGTGTTAGTGCCAGGGTTAGCATCAGGTTCAGTGTCAAGGTCCAGAGTAGTGTCAGGGTTTGCATAAGGGTGAAGGTCAGGGTCAGCGTTAGCTTCAGGATCAGGGTCAGGGGTAGGAGTGAGGGTAGGGATAGGGTTAGTGGTAAGATGAGGGTCAGGATCAGGGTTAGGAGTTAGTGTAGGGGTAGGTGTAGGGGTGAGGGTAGGGGTATGGTTAGGGTTAGGGTTGGGGTCAGGGTCAGAGTCAGGGCTTGGGATAGGGATAGGGGTAGGTTTAGGGTCAGAGTCAGGGACAAGGTCAGGGGTAGATGTAGGCATAGAGGTAGGAGTAGAGGTAGGTTTAAGGGTAGGGTTACGGTTAACGTTCGGGTTAGGGTCAGGTGTAGGCTTAGAGGTAGGGTTGGGTTATGGGCAGCATTAGGGTTACGTTTATGTTTATGTGTAGTGGTAGGATTAGGTTTAGGGTTAGGGTTAGGGTCAGGGTCAGGTTCAGGGTCAGGGTCTGGAGTAGGGGTAGGGGTAGGATATGGTTTGATGTACGGGTAGTGTTAGGGTTAGGGGTTAGGCTTAGGGGTAAGTATAGTCTTAGGTGTAGGGGTAGGGTTAGGGGTAGGGTTAAGGTTAGGGTAGGAATCAGGGCTAAAGGTTAGGGTTAGGGGTATGGGTAGAGGTTGGTGTAGGTGTAGGGGTAGGGATTGGGTTATGGCTAGGTTTATGTTAGGGGTTAGGGTTTAAAGTTAGGGGTAGGGGTTGGAGTAGGCCTAAGTGTCGGGTTAGTGTTAGGGTTAGTGTTAGGGTCAGGGTCATGTTCTGAGTTAGGTTTAGGGGTAGGTGTAGGGATTGGTTTAGAGTTAGGTTCAAGGAAAGGGTCAGGGTCAGGATTAGGATCAGCATCAGGGTCAGTGTCAGGGTCTTCGGTAGGGGTAAGTGTAGTGGTAGGTGTAGGTTTAGGGTTAGGGTTAATGGTAGGGTCAGATTCAGGGCCAGAGTCATAGGTAAGAGTTAGTGGTAGATGAGAGGTAGGGTTAAGGTTAGGGGTAGGGTTAGAGTTAGGGTGAGGTTTAGCTTTAGGGTCAGGGTCAGGATCAGGATTAGGGGTATGGGAAGGGGTAGGCTTAGGGTAGAGGATAGTTGTACTGTTAGGCTTATGGTTAGGGTTAGGTTTACGTTCAGGGTCAAGTTGAGGGTTTGAGTCAGGGTGCAGTGTAGATGTAGGGTTAGGGGTATGGTTTAGGGTAGGGTAAGGGTTAGGGTTATAGGTAGGGTTAGGTTCAGTGCCAGGGTCAGGGTTAGGTTCAGGGTCAGGGTCACATTCAGGGTCAGTTTCAGGATCAGGGGTAGGTTTTGTGGATATGGGTAGGGGTAGGGGTTGGGATCGGTTTAAGCTCTGGTTCAAGGTCAGGGTCAGGATCAGTGTTCAGGTCAGTGTCAGGGTCATGGTTAGGTTCAAGGGTAAGGTTAGCGCTACATTAGGCGTAGGAGTAGGTGCAGACTTAGGGTTTGGGTTAGATTCAGAGTCAGGGTCAAGTGTGCTCAGGGGTAGGAGTAGGGTTAGGAATAGGGGTCAAGATATGTGTAGGTTCAGGGTTAGGATTGGGTTAAAGTTAGGGTTAGGTTTAGAGTCAAGGTAAACATCAGAGTCAGGGGTAGGGTCAGGAGAATGGGTGGGGTAGGGTTAGGGGTAGGGGTAGTGGAAGGGTCAGGCGTTGGGGTAGGAGGGTACCCCTTCCTCTGACCCTGACCCTTACCCTGATCCTAACCCTAACTTTAACCCTAACCCTATCCCTAACACTTACAACTACCCCTTACTCTGCCCCTGCCCCTGACAGTGACCCTAACCCTAACCCTAACCCTGATCCTGATCCTGAACTTGACACTAACCCTAACTCGATCCCTAACTTTACCCCACCTCTACATGTACACCTACCCCTGACCAGAACACTTACCCTAAACCTGACACTGACCCTGATCCTGACCTTGACCCAGACCCCTGACTCTGACCCTACCCATACCCCTATCCCTACACAGACACTTACCACTACTCCTGACACTACTGCTGACACTGAACCTAACCCTGACCCTGACCCTGACCCTGAACCTGACAATGACCCTAATTCTGCCCCTGCTCCTTACCCTACTCATACCCCTATCCCTACACATACTCCTACCCCTGACCCTGACCCTGACTATGACCCTGACCCTGACCTAACAGTGACCCTGACACTAACCCTAACCCTAAACCTAAACCCTATCCCTATCCCTTACCCTGACCCTGATCCTGAACCTGACACTGACCCTAACCTGATCTCTAACTTTACTCCTACCTCTACCCCATCCCTACACTTACACCTACACATACCTCTGACCCTAACCCTCACCCTAAACCTGACACTGACCCTGACACTGACCCTGACCCTACCCATACCCCTATCCCAACACAGACACTTACTGGTACTCCTGACACTACCACTGACATTGACCCTGACCCTGACCATGACCCTGACCCTGACCCTAACAATGATGCTAATCCTTCCCCTGTCCCTTACTCTACCCATACCCCTATCCCTACCCATATCCCTATCTCTACACATACCCCTACCCTTACCCCTGACCCTGACTATGACCCTGAACCTAGCCCTAACCTTATGCTTAACCCTACGTGTACCATTACATCTAACCCTACCCCTAACCATGATCCTGACCCTGACTCGACCCTAACACTAACCCTACCCCTTCCCCTACCCCTACCCCAACAGCTAACCCTGACCTTGACACTGACCCTACCCTGAACCCTACCCCGACCCTACCCATACCTCTAAAACTACCCTAATCCTTCCCCTACCTCTGACATTGACCATGACACTGACCCCGACCCTGACCTAATCCTAACTCTAAACCTAACCCTACACCTACATCTAAACCTGCACCTATGCCTACAACTATACCTACCCCTAGCCCTCCCCTTGACCCTTCCCCTGAACCTGAACCTGACTCTGTTGACCCTAACCCTAAACCTAACACTGAACATAGCCCTACACAGATGCCTACCTCTACCACTACCTCTACCCCTGACCCTGAACCTGACCATAACCCTAACCCTAGCCCTACCCCTATCCTACCCCTGCACCTACACTGACCCTGGCCTGAACACTGACCCTGAACCCGAAACTGAACCCTAATACTAACACTACCCTAACCTTACTATTACCATTAACCTGTCAGTGTCTGGGTCAGGGTGAGGGATAAAGGTGGGTGTAGGGGTACAGTCAGGGTCAGGGAAAGGGTCAGGGTCACTGTCAGGGATAGGTCTAGAAGTAGGGGTAGTGGTATGGTTAGGGATAGGTTAGGTTCATGGTTAGTGTCAGGGTCAGGGTTAGGGCCAATGTCGGGGTCAGGTTCAGGTTCTCTGGTAGGGATAGTGGTAGAGGTAGGGTTATGGTTAGAGTTAGTGTCAGGGTCAGAGTCAGTGTCAGGGGTAAGGGTTAGGTTTAGGGTTAGGGTTAGGGTTAGGGTTAGGGTCAGTATCAGGGTCAGGGGAAGGGGCAGGTTTCAGGGCAGTGCACTGGCAGGAGTAGGATTAGTTGTAGGGGTAAAATTAGGGGTAGAGTTAGTGTTAGGGTTAGTGTATGGGTTAGGGTCAAATTCAGGGTCAGGGGTAGGGGTAGAGGTAGTGGTAGGTGTAGGTATAGAGTTAGGGCAGGGTCAGGGTCAGTGTCTGGGTCAGGGACAGGTAGGGTCAGGGTCAGGATCAGGGCCATGAGCAGGGTTAGGGTCAGGGTCTGGGTCAATGTCAGTGGCAGGGGCAGGGTCAGGGTCAGTGTCATGGGTAGGTTTTGCGTGGTAGAGGTAGTTGTAGGGGTAGATTTAGGGTTAGGCTTAGGGTCAGGGTCAGTGGTATGGTCAGCTGTTGGGGTAAGGAAGGGTGTAGGGATAAGAGTAGAGGTAGGGTCAGTGTCAGGGTTAGGGTCAGGGTTAGAATCTGGGTCAAGGTCTGGGCTAGCATTAGCATCAGGGTCAGGGTCAGGGTCAGGGGTAGGGTCAGTGGTAGGGGTAGTGATAGGGTTAGGGTCAGG
Source organism: Rhinoceros unicornis (assembly GCA_028646465.1). Taxonomy (NCBI): domain Eukaryota; kingdom Metazoa; phylum Chordata; class Mammalia; order Perissodactyla; family Rhinocerotidae; genus Rhinoceros; species Rhinoceros unicornis. Next base: position 23,478 of record CM053538.1, read on the forward strand.
CACAGTGTCAGGGTCAGGGTCAGGTGTAGGGGTAGTGGTAGGGGTAGGGTAATGGTTTGGGTCAGGGACAGGGTCAGAGTCAGTGTTAGGGTTAGTGTTACGGGTTGGGGTAGGGGTACGGTTAGGGTTAAAATTAGTTTTAGCATTATGGGTAGAGTTAGGGTAAGGGTTGGGGTAGGAGTAGGGTTAACAGTATGGTCAGTGTCATGGTTAGGGTCACGGGTAAGGGTAGGGGTAGTGTTAGGGTTAGGGTTAGGCTCAGGGTTGGGTTCTAGCTCCAGGTCAGGGTTAGGGGTAAGTGTAGGTGTCAGAGTAAGGGTACCGGTAGGGTATAGGGGTAGGGTCAGAATCTGGGTCAGGGTCAGTGTCAGTGTTATAGTCAGGTCTAGGGTTAGGGTTAGGGGTAGGTGTAGGTTTAGGGCTAGGATCAGTGTCAGAGTCAGTGTCAGGGGTATGGGTAGGTTAGGTGTAAGCTTAGGGTTAGGGTCAGGGTTAGGGTCATGGTCAGGTGCAGGGTCAGGGATGGGGTAGTGTTAGAGGTTGGCATCCATGTAAGGCTAGATTTAGTGTTAGGGGTAGAGTCAGTGTCAGAGTCAGGGTCAGGTTCAGGGGTATAGTAAGGGAGAGGGCTAGGGGTAGGTGTAGTTGTAGGGGTAGGTGCAGATGTAGGTATAGGATTAGGGTTAGGGTTAGGATTAGAGTCTGGATCAGTCTCATGGTCAAGGTCAGAGGTAAGCATAGGGGAAGGATTTAAGGGTAGTGTTAGGGTTAAGGTTAGGGTTAGAGGCAGGTTGCGGGGCAGGTGCAGTGGCAGGAGTAGGATTAGGTATAGGGGTAAGGTTAGGGGTAGGGTTAGGGGTAGAGTGAGTGTTAGGGTTAGTGTTAGGGCTAGGGTCAGTTTCACAGTCAGGGTCAGGGTAGGGGTAGAGGAAGGTTCAGGGTCAGTACCTGGGTCAAGATTAGGGTAGGGTCAGGGTCAGGATCAAGGTCAGTGGTACAATCAGCTGTTGGGGTAGGGGAGGGTATAAGGAGAGGAATAGGGGTAGGGTCAGGGTCAGGGTAAGGGTCAGGGTTGGTGTCAGATTAGGATCAGGGTCAAGATCTGGGTCAGCATTAGCTTCAGGGTCATGGTAACGATCCGGGTCAGGATCAGGAGTCAGGGTAGCGGTAGAAATAGGGGTACAGTTAGGGTTAGTTGTAGGGTTATGGTTAGGGTTATGGTTAGGTTCAGAGTCAAAGTCAGGATCAGGGTCAGAGTTAGGATTAGTGATAGGTGTTGGGGTAGGGGTAGGTTTAGGGTTAGGGTTAGGTGTTATGGGTTAGGGTAAGGGTTAGTATTAGGGTCCGATTCATCATCAGGTGTAGGGTTAAGGGTAAGGCTAGGGATAGGAGTTGGGGAAAGGTTAGGGTGGGGTCAGGGTCCGGGTCAGTTTCAGGTCTGGTTCAGGGTCAGGAGAAGGGGTAAGGTAGGGGCAGGGTTAGGGTTAGGACAATTGTTAGGGTCAGGTTCAGACTCAGGGTAAGGGACAGGTTTAGGGTTGGGTTTTGGGTTACTGATATGGTCAAGGTCAGGGTCAGGATGAGGGTCATGGTAAGCATCAGGGTCATGGATAGGAGTAGGGGTAGGGGTAGGCGTAAGTTTAGGGTCATTGTCTGAGTCACAGTAAGGGTCTGGTTCAGGGTCATGGTCAGGGTGAGGGGTACAGTCAAGGGTAGCACTAGGTGTAGGGGTAGGGTTAGGGTCAGGGTCAGTGTCAGGGTCAGGGGAAGGTATAGAGTTGGGGTAGGTGTAAGTGTGGTGTTAGGGTTAGGGTAAGGTCAGGGTCAGGTCAGGGTCAGGGTCATGTGTAGGTGTATGGTAGTGGTAGTTGTAGGGGTAGGGTTAGGGGCAGGGTTAGAGTTAAGGTTAAAGTTAGGGTGAGGGTCAGGGTCAGATTCAGTGTCATGGGTAGGGATAGGGTTAGAGTTAGGGTCAGGGTCAGGTTCAGGGACAGGTTCAGGGTCCAGGGTAGTGGTAGGAGTAGGCGCTGGTTCAGGGTTAAGGTCAGGGTTAGGTTTAGGGTTAGAGCTTAGGTTAGCAGTAGGAATAAGGGTAGAGTTAGGGGTAGGGTTAGGTTTTGGGTTAGGGTTAGGGTTAGGGTCAGGTCAGGGTCTGTGTCAGGGTAGGGGCAGGGGCAGGGGTAGGGGTGAGTTTAGGCTTCAGTTCAGGGTTAGGGTTAGGGTAATTGTTAGGGTTAGGGTAATTGTTAGGGTTAGGGTCAGAGTCAGGCTCAGGCTCAGGCTCAATGTCAGGGTCAGGGTTACATTTAGGACTATGGGTTGGGGTTGGTTTAGTGTTAGGGTCAGGGTTATGGTTATGGTTAGTGTTAGATCAAGGTCAGGTTCAAGGTGGGATCAGGGTCAGGTATAGGGGTAGGGGTAGGCATAGAGTTAGGGTCAGGGTCAGTGTCAGGGGCAGGGGTAGGGGTAGGTTTAGATTTAGTATTAGGAATAGGGTCAGAGTCCAGGTCAGGTTCAGGGTCAGGGTCCAGAGTAGGTTTGGGGGGGGCATCATGTAGAGTTAGGCATAGGGTTAGTGTTGTGGTTAGGGTCATGATCAGGGTCAGGGTGTTGGTCAAGGTTAGGGTCAGGGTCAGTATCAGAGTCATGGTCTGGTCACGGTAAAGTTAAACGTCACATGTAGGTATGGAGTAGGGGTAGGAATAGGGGTATGCATAGGGTTAAGTGTAGAGTTAGGGTCAGGGCCAGGACCAGGGTCAGGGTCAGGATCAGTGGTAGAGGTAGATGTAGGTTTAGGTTCAGGGTCAGGGTCAGTGTCAGGGCCTGTGGTAGGGGTATATGTAGGGGTAGGTTTATGGGTAACTAGGGTTAGGGGTGGGGTCGGGTCAATGTCAGGGTCAAGGGTGGGTCAGGATCAAGTTTAGGTTCTGGGCTAGGGGTATGTGTTGGTCTAGGGTTAGAGACAGGTTTAGGGGTAGGGTTAGGGGTAGTGGTAGGTGTAGTGTTAGGGGTAGGGTTAGGGTCTGTGTCAGGGTCAGGATCAGGGTCAGTAGTAGGGGTAGGAGAAGGAGTAGGTGTTGGGTCAGCATGAGGGTCAGGGTCTGGGTCAGGGGTAGGGGTAGGAGTAGAGCTAGGGTTAGGTGTATGGTTTGGGTTAGGGTCATGGTCAGGTTTAGGTGTAGGGGTAGGTGTAGTTTTAGGGTTAGTCTAAGGGTTAGCACGAGGGTCAGGTTGAGAGTCAGGGTCACGTTCAGGCTCTGCATCATGGGTAGGGGTAACAGTATCGGTATAGATAGATGTAGAGTTTGGTATATTGATAGAGGTAGGGGCGGGGTTAGGGTTAGGGTCAGGTTCAGGTTCCAGGTCAGAGTTAGGGGTATGGGTAGGGGTCAGTGTAGTTAGGGATAGGGTCAAGGTCAGAGTCAGGATTAGGGCAGGATCTGGGTCAGAGTCAGTGTCGGGATGAAGGTCAGGGGTAGGGGTAGGACTCAGGGTAGGGTTAGGGTTAGGGTCACGGTCATGGTCTGAGTGATGGTTAGGGTCAGGGTCAGGATCAAGTTCACTGTCGGGGTCAGGGTCAGAGGTAGGGTCAGGTGTCTGGGTAGGGGTAGTTGTGGGATAGTGGTACAGGTAGAGTCAGAGTCAGGGTCAGTGTTAGTGTCAGTGTCAGGTCAGTGTTCAGGGGCTGGTTCAGCATTAGGGGCAGGGGCAGGTTTAAGGCTCAGGTCAAGGTCAGGATCAGGGTCAGGGTCAGGGTCAGGGTCAGGGTCAGGGGTAGGATCAGGAGTAGGGGTAGGGTTAGGCTTATGGGTAGGGTCAGGGTCAGGTTCCGGGTCGTGGTCAGGGGTATGGGTAGGGGTAGGTGTAGAGTTAGGGATAGGGTCAAGGTCAGGGTCATGGTCAGGATTAGGGCAGGATCTGGGTCAGGCTCAGGGTTAGGGTCTGTGTCAGGGTCAAATTCAGTATCAGGGTCAAGGTCAGGGGTAAGGGGAGGGGTAGAGGTAGGAGTATGGGTAGGGTTAGGGTTAGGGTCATGGTCATGGTCTGAGTGAATGTTAGGGTCAGGATCAGGATCAGGTTCACTGTCAGGGTCAGGGTCAGGTGTACGGGTAGGGGTAGTTGTGGGATAGTGGTACCCGTAGGATCAAGGTCAGAGTCAGCGTTAGTGTCACTGTCAGGTCAGTGTTCAGGGGTTGGTTCAGCATTAGGGGTAGGGGCAGATTTAAGGTTCAGGTTAGGGTCAGGATCAGGGTCAGGGTCAGGGGTAGGATCAAAGGTAGGGGTAGGCATAGGGCTAGGCATATGGGTAGGGTCAAGGTCAGGTTCTGGGGCAGGGCCAGTTTTAGTGTTAGGGTCAGTGTCAAGTTCAGGGTCTGTTGTGGGGATAGCGGTAGGGGTAGGGGGAGGCATATTGATAGGGGTGGGTTAAGAGTTACGGTCAGTGACAGGGTCAGTTTCAGGGTCAGGCTCAGGAGTATGGGCAAGGGTAGTGGTATGGGTAAGTGTAGGGTTAGAGTTAGGGTTAGAATTAGTTTTAGTTAATAGGTCTTGTTCTGTGTCAGGTTCATGCTTCAGGTCAGGGTCAGGGTTGGGGTAGGGGTAGGTTTAGGGTTAGGGGCAGGGTCATGATTGGAGTCATGGTCAGGCATAGGGGTAGGGGAGGGTGTAGGTGTAGGGTTTGGTTTAGCGGTAGGGTTAGGGTTAGGGTTAGAGTTAGGGTCAGGGTCATGGTTAGGTTTAGTGCTAGGGGTTAGGGTAGGGTTAGGTTTACGGTTAGGGATAGGGGTTAGGTGTTAGGGTAAGGGGTAGGGGTAAGGATAGGGTTAGGGTTAGGGTTAGTGTCAGAGTCAGTGTCAGGGTAAGGGATAGGTTTAGGGTTTGTTTTAGGGTTAGGGATGTGGTCAGGATCAGAGTCAGGTTCAGTGTCAGGATGAGGGTCATGGTAAGCATCAGGGTCAGGGGTAGAGGTAGGGGTAGGTGTCGCTTTAGAGCCATTGTCTGAGTCATGGTTAGGGTCTCAGGCAGGGTCACGGTCAGGGTGAGGGATATAGTCAAGGGTAGTGTTAGGTGTAGGGGTAGGGTCAGGGTTAGGTCAGGGTCAGGGTCATGTGTAGGTGTATGGGTAGTGGTAGTTGTAGGGGTAAGGCTAGAATTAGGGTTAGAGCTAAGGTGAGGGCCAGGGTCAGATTCAGTCATTGGTCATTGGTATGGGTAGGTATAGGGCTAGGGATAGGGGTAGGGGATGGGTTAGGGTTAGAGTCAGGTTCAGGGTCAGGGGTAGTAGTAGGGGTAGGTGCAGGTTCAGGGTCTGTGTCAGGGTTAGGTTTAGAGTTAAGGGTAGGAGTAGAGTTAGGGGTAGGGTTAGGTTTGAGGTTAGGGCTAGGGTTGGGGTCAGGGTCAGGTTCTGTGTCAGGATCCAGGGTAGGGGTAGAGCAAGGGGTAGGGTTAGGTTTAGAGTCATGGTCAGAGTCAGGGTCTGGGTCAGGGTCCAGGTCAGTGTCAGGGTCAAGGTAAATGTTAGTGTTAGGGGTAGCGACTGATTTAGGTTTAGGGTTAGGTTTAGTGTCAGAGTCTTGTTCAGGGTGATGGTCAGGAGTAGGTTTAGGGGTAGAAGAGGTGTAGATTTAGGGTTAGAGTTAGGGTTGGGGCTGGGGTCAAGTGTTAGGTCAGGGTCTGGTTAGGGTCAAGATCACAGTCTGAGACCGGGTCTGGGTCTGGGTCAGGTTCTGGGTCAGGGTATTTTTTAGAGCCACGTGTAGGTTTAGAGGTAGGAGTAGGGATTGGGTTAATGGTAGTGGTATGTGTAGGGATATGGTTAGGGTTATGGTTATGGTCAGGTTAAGGGTCAGGGTCATGATTAGGGATAGGTTTAGGGGCTAGGGTTAGGGTCAGTGTAAGGGTCAGGGTCCGTATCAGGGTTATGTGTAGGTGTAGGGTTAAGGGTAGGCATAAATGTAGGGTAGGGGTTAGGCTCAGGGTTGGGTCAGGAGTAGGGTTAGGGGTAGGTGTAGATATATGGTTGGGGTTAGGGTTACTGTCAGGGTCAAGGTCAGTGTCAGAGTGAGGGTCGGTATCAGGGCAAAGGGTAGGTGTAGGGGTTGGGGTAGGGGTAGGGTTAAGTGTAGGTTCAGGGTAAAAGTCAGGATCAGGTATAGGGTCAGGGTCGTGGTCAGGGTCACGGTCAGTAGTAGGGTCATATATAGGGGTAGGGGTATGTGTAGGGATAGGGGTATGGGTATGGGTAGGAGTAGGGCTAGGTTCATGGTTAGGGTGAGGGTTAGGGTTAGGGTTAAGATTAGGGCTAGGGCCAGTGTCAGGTTTAAGGTCAGGGTCAGTGGTAGAGTCAGGGCTAAGGGTAGCAGTAGGTTTATGATTAGTTTTAGGGTTAGGGGTAGGGTCAGGTTCAAGTTCTGGGTCAGGGTCAAGGTCAGAGTCAGGATTGGGGTAAGGGTAGGGGTAGGAGTAGTGTTTGGGTAGGGTTAGGATTAGGGTCAGGGTCATGTTCAGGGTCATGGTCAGGGTCTTGGACAATGTCAGTCAGGTTTTGGGGTAGGCTGGTGTCAGGTTAGGGACAGGGTCAAGGTCAGGGTTAAGTTCAGAGCTAGGGGTCAGTGTAGATATAAAGGTAGGTGTAGTTGTAGGTTTCAGGTTAGGGTTCGGGTCAGGGCAAGGGTTAGGGTTAGGGTCAGGGTCAGGGACTTGAGTAGTGGTAGGGGTTAGGGGAAGGGTCACGGTCATGGCCTGGGTCAGGCTTAATATCAGATGAGGGTCAGGGTTTGGGTCTTGGTCAGGCTTAGGTTCAGGGATACAGTTAGCTGTAGGTTTAGGGTTAATGACAGGGTTAGGGGTAGTGTTAGGGGTAGGGTTAGGGTCAAGGTGAAAGTCATGGTCATGGTCAGTGTTAGATGTAGAGGAAGGGGTAGGTGTTGCATCAGCATCAGGTTTAGGGTCAAGGTCAGGGTCTGGGTTAGGTGTAGGGGTAGGGGTAAGTGTATGGTTTGGGTTAGGGGCAAGGTCAGGTTTAGGTGTAGGAGTATGTTTAGGTTTAGGGTTAGGATAATGGTTAGGGTTCGGGTCTGCTTCAGGGTTAGGGTCATGATGAGGTTCAGTGTCATGGGTAGGGGTCCAGTATGTGTAGGGATAGGTTTAGGGTTAGGTTTAGGGTTAGCGTTAGGGTCAGTGTCAGGGTCAGTGTCAGTTCAGGGTTAGGTGTGGGGATAGCAGTAGGGGTAGTTTTGGTTAGGGTTAGGGTTCAGGGTTAGTGTCAGGGTCAGGGTCAGTGTTAGAGTGGGTTGAGGTATAGGTTCAGGGTCAGGTTCAAGGTCATGGGTAGGGGTAGTGGTAGGGTTATGGTTAGGGATGGGGTAAGGGTAGCTGTAGGGGTAGGTTTAGGTTCAGGATCGGGGTCAGGTTGAGGATCAAGGATTGTGTTAGTGGAAGGGGTAGATGTAGGGTCAGCATCAGTATCAGGGTTAGGGTCAGGGTCTGGGTCAGGTGTAGGGGTAATGTTAGGTGTAGATGTAGGGGTAGGGCTAGGTTTAGGGTCAGGTTCAGGGCCAGGGTCATGGGTAGTGGTAGGTATAGTGTCAGGGTTAAGGTCAGGATGATGTTTAGGGTGATGCTCATGGTCAGGTTCAGGGTCATGGTCAGTTTCAGGGTCAGGAGTATGGGTAGATGTAGGTGTACAGTAGGTTTTGGGTCAGGGATAGCATTACAGTTAGGGTCAGCATCAGGGTCAGGTTCATGGTCAGGAGTGGGGTCAGGTATAGGGGTATGTGTAGGGGTTGGTGTAGGTGTAGGGGTATGGGTAGGGTTAGGGTTAGGGTTAAGATTAAGATTAGGGTCAGTGTCAGGGGTATGGGTAGGGGTAGTGGTAGGGTTATGTGTAGAGTTAGGGTTAGCATTAGCTTCAGGGTCAGTGTCGTTGGGGTCAGGAGTAGGTTTAGGGGTAGGGGTAGGTATAGGTTTAGGGGTAGGGTCGGGGCCAGGGTCAGGATCAGGGTAAGGGTCAGGTTTAGGGTCAGGTTCTGGGTCAGGGTCAGGGTCAGAGTCAGGGGAAGGCATAGGGGTAGTGGAGTAGGGGTAGGGTTAGGGTTAGGGTCAGGGTCATGATCAGGGGCATAGTTAAGGTTAGTTTTATGGTTCCAGTCAGTGTCTGGGTCAGGGTCAGTGTCAGTGTCAAGGTCTGTGTGAAGGTAGTGTCTAGGTAGGGGTGAGTATAGGTGTAGGGATATGTTTAACATTTGGGTCAGGGTCAGTGTCAGGGTTAGGGTCAGAGTCAGGATCATGGTCAGGGTTAGGGTCAGGGTCAGGGTAATGGTCAGGGTCAGCAGTAGCGTCAGGGGTAGGATTAGGGGTTGGGGTGGTGGTAGTTGTAGGGATGGGGTAGTGTTAGGGTCAGGGTCAGTGTCAGGTTCTCGGTCAGGATCAGTGTCTGGATCAGGGTTAGTGTTAGGGTCAGGTTTAGGCTCCAGGCCAGGGTCAGGGGTCGGGTTGGGGTAGGGGTAGGATTAGGTTTACAGTTCGGGTCAGGGTCATGAAGTTCAAGGTCAGTCTCAGGTTCAGAGCCAGGGGCAGAGGGAGGGGTAAGTGTAGTTGTAAGGGGTCGGGTTAGGTTTAGGGTGATGGTTAGGGTTAGGTTTAGGATTAGGGTAAGTGTCAAGGTCAAGATCAGGGGTAGGGTCCAGATTAAGGGTAGTGGTAGGGTTAGTGTTAGTGGTATGTGTAGGCATATGTGTAGGGTTACTGTTGGGTTTAGCGTTAGGATTAGTCTCAGGGGCAGGGGCAGGAGCAGGGGTAGGAATTGCAGTATGGGTAGGATAGGGTTAGGGTTAGGTCTTGGGGCAGGGGCAGGCTCAAATCCAGGGTAACAGGTAGGGGTAGGGGTAGGTTTAGGGTTAGAGTTAGGGACAGTGTCAGGGTCAGCGTCAGGGGCAGGGGCAAGGATAGGGTTAGGGGTATGGGTAGGGTAGGGTTAGGGGTAGATTTACGGTTTGGGTTAGGGTTAGGGTCTGGTCAGGATCAGGGTCAGGGTCAACATCAGGGTCATGGGCAGTGGTAGGTGTAGGGGTAGGGGTAGGGTCAGGGCAGGGTTACGGTTAGGGTCAGGTTCAGCATCTGTGTTAGTGGTAAGTGTAGGGGTAGGGGTAGGTGTAGCTGTAGGGTCTGGGTCAGTGTCAGGGTCACGGGTAGGGGTAGGCAGTTATAGGATTAGGGGTAGTTTCAGGGTCAGGGTCAGGGTCACATGTAGGGATAGGAGAGGGGTAATGGTTGGGTTAGGGGTAGGGTTATGGTAAGTGGCCAGTTTAGGGTCAGGGTCAGTGTCAAGAGTAGGGGTAGTTGTTTGGTTTGGTGTAGAGGTAGGTATAGGGGTTAGAGTAAGTTTAAGGTTAGAGTTATGGTCAGGGACAGGGGTAAGGTCAGCAGTAGGTGTAGGGGTAGGGATAGGGTTAGGGTCAGGGTAAGGGTCAAGTTCATGTGTAGTGGTAGGAGTAGGCATAAGGGTAAGCATAGGGTTAGAATCAGGGTCAGGGTAAGGGTCAGGGTTAGGATCAGGGGTCTAGGAAGGGGTAACCATATGGGTAGGGATAAGGGTAGTTGTACGGTTAGGGTTATGGTTAGGGTCAAGGTCAGGTTCAGAGTTAGTTTTAGGACTAAGGATTGGGGTAGGGATAGAGTTAGGGTTAGAGTTAGTGTTCAGGTTAGGGGTTAGGGATTAGGGTAAGTTTTACAGCTAAGGTTAGGGGTATGGGTAGGTGTAGGGGTAGGGTTAGGGTTAGTGTAATGGTTATGGTTAGATTTATGGGTAGGTTCAGGATCAGGGTCATGGTCATTGTCAGCATCAGGGTTAGGTGTAGGGTTAGGGGTAGGTGTAGGGTCTGTGTCAGGGTCAGTGTCAGGGTCAGGGGTAGGGTTTGGTGTAGGAATACGGTCATGGTCAGGGTCAGGGTCAGGATCAGTGGTTGGTGTAGGGGTAGCAGTAGGGGTAAGAGGATCAGAGTAGGGTTGTGGTTAGGGCTGGGGTTAGGGTCAGGGGCAGGGGCAGGTTCAGGGTCAGTGTCAGGGTGAAGTGTAGGTGTAGAGGTAGGGTTAGGTTTAGGGTCAGCATCAGGGTCACGGTGAGGATTAGAGTCAGGGGTAAGATTAGGAATCAGGGTAAGTGTAGGGTTAGGGGTAGGGTCAGGGTCAGAGTTAGGGTCAGATTCAGGGTCATGTTTAGGGTCAGGGTCCAGGTTAGCATCATGGTCAGGGTCAGTGTCTGGGTAAGGGTCAGGCTCAGCGTCAGGGTCACCGTGAGGGGTAGTGTCAGAGGTAGGGATAACTGTAGGTGTAGGGTTTGGGTTAGTGTCAGGGTCAAGGTTAGGCTCTGGGTCAGGTTCAGGGTCAGGGGTAGGAGTAGGGTTAGGGGTAGTGGTAGTTGTAGGGATAGGGGTAGAATTAGGGTTAGGGTCAGGGTAATGGTCAGGTTTATCTGTTGGGCTAGCAGTTGGTGTATGGTTAGTAATAGTGTTACTAGCAGGGTCTGGGTTCAATGTCAGTGTCAGTGTCAGGTTCAGTGGTAGGGGTATGGTTATGGGTAGGAGTAGGGGTAGGTTTAGGATTAGAGTCATGGTCAGTGTCAGGGTCAGGGTCACGGTCAGTTGTATGGGTAGTGGTGGAGTAGGGGTAGGGTGAGGGTGAGGGTTAGGGTTCTTGTCAGTGTCAGGATAGGGGTAGTGATGGGGTAGGGTAGGATTAGAGTCATGGTCAGTGTCAGGGTCAGGGTCACGGTCAGTT